>FIZR01026304.1:0-29641 GCA_900060175.1 Ferrisia virgata
AGTAAAGATAAATTTGGGTCAAAATTCAGTTTTGCCCCATTTTGGGGGAGGGGGTACTGAGGGGTCAAAAACTTGAAAACTGCCCCTTTTTAGGTCAATTGGTATAGAATCAAATGTTGTTCAGCATATCCAAAAATTAACCCCCCCAAGTCCATTTGGAGGGGAGATATGGGGGTTTTGCCTTTTTTTGACCCTGAAAAAGGGCTTTTCCTCCCCTATCTCCCCACCGAATTGAGCTAGGATGTTGAAATTTGGTATATACATTCAGTTGGGGTACTAGATGTGCCTTATGGGGGTTCCAACTTTTTAGCTTCATTGCACCCTCCCCCCCAATAAAGTGGTTTATTAACCGCTTTTTCTTACTTTTAGAGTTTTTTTGAGCTTGTTCCTCACATAATTCCTCTCCAAATTGCACTAAGAACTTGAAATTAGGTATGTATATTTAGTAGGGGCCTTAGATGTGCCATGTGGGGGTCTCGACTTTTTAGCCCTATTTCGCTCCTTCCCAGCTTCAATACAGTGGGTTTTTGGTCGTTTTATCTCAATTTTTTAAGTTCGTTCCTCGCATAACTCCCTCCAAATTAGGCTAGGAACTTGAAACTAGATATGTATATTTCGTAGGGGCTCTAGATGCGCCTTTTGGAGGTCTCGACTTTTCAGTCCCATTTCACCCCCTTACAGTCCTAAACATGGGGGTTTTGGGGCCATTTTTCTTATTTTTTGAGCTTTTTTTTCGCATAAGTATTGAGCTAGGAACTTGAAATTAGGTATGCATATTTAGTAAGGACCCTAGATGTGTCTTTTGGGGATTTTGACTTTTTAGCTCCTTTGAACTCTTCTTACCTGCATCGTTTTTATCATGCTTTTTTTCAATTCTCGTGGTTGTAATATGTCACGAAAATCATCAATATCGTAGAACGGCGATGATATGCCCAAACGTAGGAGAAGGGTCCTTCCACAGACGGAGTAAAGTAGTTTAGTCTGCGGTGCAGGGGGGGGGGGCTAAGCCACAAACGAGGAAAAACAAAAAATTAGAAAGAAACATTCATATTTCAGAAAGCCAAAGTTGTTTTTCTTAGGGTGGTTGGAGGGTAGGAGAGGTGGTCAGAAATAGGAAGCATGTATCAATGCTCGAGAGAGAGAGGCGAGGTCGGAATTTTTTTTGAATAGGATTTTGAACGAAAAAAGGGCACATTTCTCGAAGTTTCAGCACAAGTTTTATGGATTTTACAAAGCAGGAAAACAAGAATTATAGCAGAATCATTTCTAAAATGCTACCAAAATTTCAATATTTCCATCAGTTTTTCAAGATGTTCTAAAATTTTTTTCAAAATTTAAACAGATTTCAAAACATTTTCAGTCATTTGTATGAAACTTAATATACATAGAAAAATTTTCTGGGAGGGGAGAGGGCTAGTACCACATCTGGATGTACTAGTTCAAGTATGTAGTTCCCTTGTTAATATCATAGAAAGTGATAGGGAAGGGATCCCCTAAATGTTGAATTAGATCCTTCAATTATAAAAAAAAAAAAAAAAAACTAATAAGTGATACTTTGTACGATTAAAAACAGTGAAATATCATTTTTATAGGTCAAAAATGCCCTTAAATGCGCATTATCATACTTATCATACGTCACCCCTAGAACGTAAACTCACCCCCCCCCCCCTGTAAACAACTCTTAAATACTTATATTGGACACCCTATGGGCACTAAAGCGGTATCACGAAATTGTAAAGTAATTCGTTTAGAACAGGGTGACCCAACTTCTAGTTTGGTCACCGTATTACGTGAACACATCACATATCTTATTGGGGAGAACCTCAGAACATTAGGTTGGAAGAAATGCTGGGGTGGGGGTGTGGAAGAGTCAATTTTTCAAGTATACCAATCTCATCACCCAAAACACAAACAAATAGCATTTGAATCATTCCTCCGAAACTTACTATTTGGCCCCCAGCCCCACTCATTTTCAACAGCGGTGGGGGGAGGGGGGGGGGGGAAAATGCACTATTTGCGTGCACAAACGAGCTCAAACAATAGACACCAATTTTATCTCCCTAGCTGATATGGGTGGAGGGCTGCGTCTCCCCAAACCCTCCCCCTTTCAGAAGCCCAATTTAGGTTCAATGCCTTGAGCGTTTGTCAAAATCGAATTTTGCGATCACAAAAACCTCTATATTAAAGTAATTTAATTTCTGTCTCGCTTGGATTTATACCTGACTCGCCTAGGCGTAAAATTCATTTCATGAGGAATTTTTAAGTATCACTTTGTCTTCTTGTCACCCTAGTTCGTCCCATGACCACCTGCGATAAAAGTAAAAAAGCGAAAATGTTTGTCTTTTAACCTCCTATAACGTTCGTCTGAACTAATTTTTTGAATGTACGAAGCTATGGTGAAAAGAAAAGAAAGTGACGCTTGAAAATTCTTCTTAAGACCAATAATTTGTGCCTAGGCGAGTCAGGTATATGTAAAGTCCACCGAGCCAAACATTGAATGAGTCCAATACAGCGGTTTTTATAGTTATAGAATTCGATTTTTAAAACTATTTGAGCGTTGGACTTTAATTAAACTTCTGAAAGGGAGGATCAAAATCCAAAATTTTCCCAAGTTTGAGCTATGGTGTCGATTTGTGTAGTCTAAAATCTGATGTTCTAGATTGGCGAATTTTGAATTTTGAACCTCCGCTTTAGAAGCCCAACTTGGGTCCAACGCTTAAATGGTTGTCAAAATCGAATTTCGCGACTACAACAATTCTTGCATTAGACTCACTTAATTTTTGGTTCGCCGGAATTTATGCCTAACTCGCCTAGGCGTAAATTATTCATATCAAGAGGTATTTTCCTAGTGTGGCTTTTTTTTCTTTTCGCTATAGCTCCGTCTCATGACCAGCTAGGAAAGAAGTAAAAAAATGAAAATGTCTGTCTTTTAATGCTCTACAATGTTTGTTTGTGCCAATTTTTTCGAATTTTCGAATATAACGGACTTATACTCGAAGAAAATTGCGATTTTTTTGAAAGGCAGCCCTCCTCCCACTTGGAGAAAAGGAAACGGTCCGATATTCTTCTCATTTTACATAATAGTGGGATCTACTATGCAAGAAAAATGCTACTAAATTTGAATTGAGCCGATTTTTGAGAATTATCTGCATCAATTGGAGATTTTCAAAAATGATTTTTTTCTGAACGCCCCACAACCTGCTGTGGAAAAAAACCAAGAAGTAAAAATGCTCGTTTTTTAACGTCGTACAATTTTTGTTCCAACATTTTTTTCGTAAGTGAGTTATTTGGGAAATAATTGCCAAGAAACCAAACTTTGTACCCCCTTGCCCCCTACCTCTAATTAACCTATTTTGTTACCCTTGTTTAGGAAAATTAGTTTTTCGCCAGTTGGTTAATTATTTTACAAGAAGTATGAGATGAGTTTGAATTTTACGATTGGCGCCCGAGTTGGGGGGAAGGGGGGGGCATTTTTAGCGTATTATTCATTCAAAGACTCCACCTCTAGCTATTTTAGAATTTTTAGCTTCTAATTGAGGGTCAAATATTCGCGTGAAACACGAGGAAATAATTTCAACTATCAAGATACTACTACGTATACCATCTGATAAGAAATTTTCCTCCGCTCTGTTGTTTGTAAATACGAGTGTAAACAATGTATGGTGTGAAAAACAAAACCTTCCAACCGCATAAGAATAATGCGTAGGCGAAAAGAAAAAAAAAATAGAGAAGTTCTCGTGTCGTGAAATTTGACACGATCCGGCAGCAGACAGTCAGATACCTCATTATGATTTAATTTAGCTAAACACGGTAGAAAACAACGACGACCAGACAGATGGGCATGTAATGTAGTTTTTTCAAGGTAACAAATTACAGCCCTTGAATCCTTTGCACTTGGCATTATATGCTTACTTGAATGTGTACGAAGGATGGGGAATCACGAAACTTATAAAAATTTCATGAAATTACTCGGACGCTGAAAAATGCAAGTATTTTATCTGATTGTGTACCTATTATTTTTATGAATACGTTATAAAGTTTTCGAATTGATCGCTAGTTTGCGTACTTGTTGCTGTTTCGATGTAGACCTACATCTATCCGATAGTTATGTATTTTTCAAAGGCCTGCCACGTCTAAATGTACTGCGTAAGTGGAATGTTTACTTGAATTTAATTGAGGGTATTATTTTGTCGAAGGTCTTGTTAAAACTGAATAATATAACTTTTACGAGGAACTTTTTCACTGATGGAAGGGATACTTATTAGGTGATTAAAAAGTTTATTATTGAATAAAATTGAAAGTTTGCGAGTTATAGGTACCCGGTTGTTTTCATGGAAGTATGTATTACTACTGTAGCAAAATTCAAACGTAGACAGAAGTTACAGTGACTTCGACATTTCTAGATGAGTGTATAAGAGAAACCTTATAAAAAAGGAGTAAATGAACGGAAATACCTTGAGCATTACAGAAGCGTTCTTTATTACGAATGAGTTTTTATTTGTGTACAGGCGAATGAGTGTAGTATGTATTTTTACGTCGCGCATTCCATAAAATAAATTTACCTTGTGAATCAGTTGAAGATTGCGTACTTCTACTTACGTCTGTAGATGATGTGTGTAGTCAGCTATTGATTAAATGAGTTGAAAATTATGAAGCCAAATTTATCGGTGATTTTCGATTAGTCTAGATGTAACGTAAGATGTACATAATTTGTGAGATCTCATCTTGTACTTGAATTTATAAAATTTTAAACACCTACACAAATATTTATTACTTGAATTATTCAGAAGAATGAGAATAGGAATAAGCATGACAGAATAAGAATAAATAGTTGAAGATTAAGAGTATACTGTCAGTGAAAATATGCCCCTCCTTATAGCAAATTTTGAATGTAACTGAATTAGTACTAGGAGTGGTCCTCACACATATCTGAGTCCATGTATTGGACGAATATCTGATTCAAATGAGATCTTTTTTTTTTCAAGATTCATGTGTAGAAAAGAAATTCTTACGATACATTTGAATTCACCTTAGAACTACTTCTAGTCACTATTTTAATTCGAAATATCAATGAAGTAAAAATTTTCGAAGGTTTACATCGGTGGATGTGTTTTTAGCCTGATTTTTTGTGTCGAGTCGTATTGTCAATAAAAACCAGGCTATTCAGATCTATCAACCCATGACGCATAAATTTTGGAATATCTCCTAAATCTATTTTGGCGTCTTTATAAACCATCAAGACTATTTTTGGCAATGTCACATGCATATTTTCTTTATTTTTTGCAATTTTTTCCATTTTAAAAATTTTTTATTTCTTTAATATATTTTTAAGAACTTTCTTCATGTTTTTAATTTTTTTATATTTCTTTTATTTTTTTCAATTTTTTTTTTTGTTTTTTCATCTTTTTAATTTCTTTACACCAATGTGGAACTACTCAGTATCAAGATTTTCGTTTTTTTTTTTTTTTTAAATAAAAATGCATTATAAATTTTTTTTTACCTTTTCAATGATCACTGGCGAATTTACTACGTTTTATCTATATTTTGGCTGAAAATTTGAGCAAATCGTGTATGCAAGGCATCGCTTCAGAGTTGTCACAAAGTGATGGGGCAATTCAAAAATTGGGAAAAAACTGTTAATAAAATTTCAAAATTAAAAAAAAAAAAGAAAAATTGCGTGTTTTTTATGACTTTATTGCTGATAAGGCGTTTATGAGGTCTTCGGCAATATAATTCGGGTACGTATTAATGCTAATTCTTTTGTCTATTTCCACATACCATTTCTAACTTATCAAATTCATTTTATATCATTAATTAGCATGCACTCAAAAATGCTAGTTGACAAAGTTACCCCCGCCAGTCACACAGTAGCCTCAATTTTTGAAATTTTTTAAAAATTTTTATCTCAAGTTTTCATGGTTTTTGTTTTCTTTTATTTTTTTTCATCCTTTTTTTCCACTTTTATTTTTTTTCATATTTAAATTTTTCATTTTTAAAATTTTTTTAATTTTTTAATTTTAATTTTAATTTTTTTTATGTTTTTAATTTTTTTATTTATTTTTAATTTCTTTTACTTTTTAATTATTTTTACTCTTTTTTTAATATTTTTTTTTGCTTTTCAATTTTTATTTTTTCATTTTTTTAATTTTTCAAATTTTTTTATTCATTAAAAAATTAATTTTTTTTACTCTCATATTTTTTTTATTTTTTTCATTTTTTCATCATTTTTTTAAATTTTCATATTTTTTTTATCCTTTCTATTTTTTGTATTTATTTACTTCGCTTGATATTAATCAAAATCACTCAAATTTAATCATTTAATGCATATGCTCAGTGTGGCGGTGGGTTAGATATATTATAATTGGGGATGAAGATGATGTTGGGTCAAAATGGGGGGAGGGGGGGTCAAGGAACAAAAATTCCAAATATTGTTCCTTTTTTAACCAGTTAATAGAGAATCCAACATTGTATAATAAATTAAAAATTCACTCCCCTCCCCCCTCCCCTTAGCCAAATAGGGAAGGTACGAGAGTTTTCCTCTTTTTGACCTTGAAATCAGATTGCTCCTCTCCTATTTCCTCTCCAAATTTAGCTAAGATTTTGAAATTTTGTATGTAGACTTGGCGGAATCCCTAAATGTGTCTTTTGGGAATTTCGACTTTTCAGACCCGCGGAAACCCTTACTTACAGCCCCTAAAATGTGGTGTTTTGGGCGTTTTATTTCCTTATATTTTGACCACTTCAAATTAAGCTTGAAAGGTGAAATTTGATATGTAGATTTAGTTTTGGGCCCTTTATATGCCGTTCAGGGGTTTCAACTTTTCAGACTCAATGCACCTCCTCTCAGCCCTCAACATGTGATTTTTGTGGTCGGTTTCTGTATTTTTTCTGCTTGTCGCTCTCATGTTGAAATTTGGTATATTGGTTTTAGATGTGTCTTAGAGGGGGGCGGGAGGGGGGACATCCCTTTTGTCTCATTGTACCCCCCCCCCTTACAGCCCCAGAAATGTGGTTTTTTGGTTTCGTTTTCCAATTTATTGAGTTTATTCCTCGCATATCTCCCCCTCCCCCTCCACCAATTGAGCTAGGAAGTTGAAATTTTGTACGCAGATTTAGTATGGGTTTTAGGTGTGCCTTTTGCGGTTTTCAGGTATTCACTCCGCTATCCATCCTTATCCTTGCCATAGTTTTGGAGAAAAAAAAAACATCTCGGGGTGCTCCTTTTTTTACTTCATGAGATTTTTATGAAAATCAGGCTCTAAAAGCATCGATAATTTAATCCAATCACCGGCTACATAGCAAATTTTAGCAATTTGAGTCGGTATTCAGTTAGGATGGGGGGGAGGGGGGATTTAATATGCCTAAAAATGGTCTGAATGGTTTCCTAACACTTGAGAACGTCTTCCTTTCATCTACCGTAGGTTGATAATCCATCATACCTCTTTTTTCATTGACAGTATGACTGGATATGAAGGAATAAGATGCAATGAAGTATACTTGTCTTTTACAATAACAGAACGGAGTGAAATTTTAGAGATCCACCCCCTGTACCCGCACCCGTACCTGTACAAGTCTATGTTACGTAATTCAAACTCTTTGGAAAAAATGATTCATATTTAAGTGCAAAACTTGACTAATGCACTTTCATTTGAAAGTAGTATAGATTTACTTATCTTCGACCGAGTCTTGTTTATAAAGAAAATAGATGGAGTAAAAAAAATCACTGAAAGCTTTTTAAAGAATTTTTCAGAAAATTAATTTCTGCTTTTCAAAAGATGAATGATATTAAGTGTCATAGGCGAGGCAGGTGCCAGTACATTTTAGACTTTACCGAAACTAACGAACTGGTTGGAAGATTCGCCTCGAACACTTTAAAACGATTCTTTTTTTTTTTTTCGTAGATTAATGTTCTACGTCGTACACACAAAAAAAAAAGATATAAATGCGGTAAGGTCGAATGCATAATGCATATTTTTTGCCCCGATCATCCGATGTAGGTAGAGGTACCGTCCGGACGTGGGGACCTGTTAGTGTGCATATTCATAGTACGTACAATAGTGGTGGCCACGGTCTCCGGTTTCACTATCGCTATATATCTACATATGTACGTAGAGAGGTACCTTATAATACGTACTAATTTCGTTAACTAGTTTGATTACGTAAGTGAGTGTAATTTTTTATTCGGCCTTTTTATCTTATTTACGTCGAGCTGAGATGGTAGAAGACAGTAATCCGTATAAGGTATTTGATCGGATGATATTTCCGGCCCCGATTACCACTCGGTGTATAACGAAACAGGTTCAGGTCAGTAGCCTTTACGTTCACGGATTTCCAATTGTCTGCCGAAGACCAGTGTACCTATGAGCATAATACGAGAGAAGAGACGTTCCAGAATATTGCGGTTTTGGTTTTACGATCGTCAAGGTTATTCAATACGCTTACATCAACAGGTAGAGAGATACCAGCTTTTCTACCTGTACACGTTCAAGACTGCCTGTAAATAATATCTTACTGTTTGTGGTGTAAATATTGCACGAAAAAATGCCTAGGTTAGGTATCCGATTGAGTGATTTTCATTTTATCAAATTTTGATAGAGAGAGGGGTAGAGAGAGACAATATGTGAAAAATTATTATTCGTTGGAAATTCCCAAAGGTTACGAGATCGATACAGTTTTACATTTTAGGTCTTAAATACCTGTACCCTAGCTTGGTGGAGATTTTTTGGCACATAATGTGGCTTTTTCGTACCTGTTAACGTGGTGGTCGTCGTTAGGCTGTTGTTGATCGGCGTACTTTAATTCGTCATCGATGAATCGAAAATTTTCCGAGATTTCCATATCGATGGCTTTCAAAACCGAATCTTGGGCTTGATTTTGCGTTTCCGATGCTGGCGCCATATCCGCTGTTTCTTCGTGTACCTCGGCATCGACGTTTATTTCAGCCGATGCTGGATGCACTTGATTCATGCACTTGATATGTTCACAATGTAACGTAACCGAGATCACCTGTCCACGATGCAGACGCACATTCAGTCAGAATCGTGCTGTTTTTAAAGAACTGACCACTGGCGGCCGAGCAACAAATGTGATAAAATATTTTCTTATAATCGGACGACAATAACGTTATTGCGGATGGATATTGATTTAAATACAACGTCGATGTATTATTTATGCAAAAGATAGCTCGAAATTATGATGGGCACGCGATATACGACATCGTACCTAGCCAGCTGTACGATGTGTTGTCCCTCGAATGTAAATTATCCCTATTCAAGCTCGCCGTATTAATTTTTAATACCGAATGAAGTTTTTATTTTGTTTGACCAAGTGTTTTAAAAAGCCAACATGCTTACGAGCTAAAAGGAAGGCACCTTCGTTTTGCGACGAGATGCCGGCGAGGTCGTAGCTAGTAATTAAATTGATACCTTCGATGGTTTGATTTTTCTATACTCGATGGTCGTTTGTAAAATATACGTTAAACGTAAATCGTACGTACTAAGCTGTGTAGTAGTGTCCTAGATCAGGTATGTTTTTAAATTCGGTCTTGAAAATGGTACGAATTTTTGTAGTAAGATGAGATTTTTTTTTCTTAAACTGTCGAAAGTTTTATATATTTAAGATTAAATAATTTTGACGGTTTTTGTAAAAAAAAAAAAAAAAAATTTCCATCATGTGACAAAATTTCTAGTATATGTTTTTAAAAATTCAACACTAGGTAAAATTTAGTTATGTGAGCTAAATTATAATGTCGGTAATCTTTCGTGACCGCTAAATTGTCTGATTTTATTAAAAATTGATTAGGTAAATTGGGTCGTTTTTTTTTTGTTTTTGTTTTCATTTCTACTAAAATTATTAATGAAGTTCAACGAGAAAACTTTTTTATTCGAATAGATTAGGGTAAAATTTACTACTAATGTTTTGGAACGTCTAGGTTTAGAAGTTTGGTTTTAATTTTAGTGCTGAAACGCTGTTCTGATTATTTCATTATTTATTAAACATTCAGAAATCGGTTTAAAACAAATTATTTAGTTGATATTGATTCTTTTCATATTTTGGAACCTAGAGTTGTAAACCTAAACTCAAACCGAAGCCAGAAACCACTTAAAACTGATTCAAAACTGTAATTAGAACCAGAACCATTAGTAATAGAACTGGAACCAGAACAAAATCAGAATCAAACAATCCAAACCATACTCAGAGCCAAAACAAATAATTATTAATTCATATTCTGGATTGGATTTATCGTTGCAGCTTTTTTAGTCTGATTTTCTATGCCATCTGGGGTCCTAGAAGACCTTCAGGATCCGTTATGGTGATGTCAGATATCTTTTCATTTTTATTTTCTCTCCCGAAGACTAAAATCAATTTCTGGGCTCGATACGGAACAAAATCACTCAAATTTGGTCAGTAAGCTCTGATGGGCGGCGGATTGGATATATATGAGTGGGAATTAATAGTAAACCTATTATTGTACAACATATTCAAAAATCAGCAATCTAGGTAGATCAGGAGGGGAGATATGGGAGTTTTCCTCCATTTTTGACCTTGAAAAAAAAACTGTTCCATGCATATAAGCTCTCCAAATTAAGCATCTCCATGCCAATAAATACTGCTACCTACAAATATTTATTTTCGAGTATCTCTCTACATAGATTAAAGTTTTCTGTCATGGTAGAATTCTTCCATCTTTCTGGCATGCTGCAGATCACGTGGCTTGTACTGGAAAATCTCCGGATAAAGAATGGGTATTGTCTAGTAAGTATCACCCAATTGCGTTCCAAATTACACAACATTTGTTTCAAATCAAATTTAAGTACTTTCTGGATGATTTAAATTTATGTACAAGAACCAAAATGGAAATCAGAACCAAAGCTTTAGAACTGGTACCAAAACCAAAACTTAAAAACAATGAAAAAAAAAGAACCAGAACCTATCCTGAAGACTGGAACCATTTCTGGAACTTCTATTAAGTCCAGAATTGTTTTAGTTCCGCAGCTTACAGTTGCAGCTCCATATACAAGATGGGAAGAGTTTTGCTCTTGAACTGGAGTCCAATGACAGGATTGGGGAGAAGGGAAAGTCCAGCTCTATTGATGAAATTTATTTGTCTCTGAATTTAAAAAAAGAACTTAATGTGTTCTGAAGTCTATTTCAAACCTTCAAACCTCTAGAGCTACTCTGATTATGTGTGATTTTTTTTTGGTTGTCTCACTTTATTTACAAAACATCGAAGCTGCTACAGAGTCTGAGTCAAAGGCACCCTCTTATCACCCCCGCAAGCTAGGATATTTTGAGTCCAACTCTAGAGCTAGAGCTTACATTCCAATTTATAAAAGCAGAATTCTAAGCTACTCCATAACCCGAGTCAAAGGCTCCCGCTTCTCGTCCCTGAAATCTGGGATATTTTAAGCCCTACTCATGAGCTCCTAGCTGATATTTCAATTGATAAAAGCAGAGTTCTGGATCTAGAACACAACAAATTTCAGGAGTAGGAGTCTAGTTCTAAAACTGAAGCACAACAATTGTATTTGGGAGGAGCCTCTTTCTATGATTACAGCTCCACATACAAGATGGGATGAGTTTACCTCTTGAGCCAGAGCTCAATGATTGGACTGGGAAGAGCTTGCTCTTAGATTCTGGAAAAAGTGCTATGGGTTCTGAGTCCATTTCAAATCTTCCAATTTCTAGAGCTACTCTAAGTACCTCTTGTTTTTCTTCATTATCTTAATTATACAGCATTGAAGTCGTCCTAGAGCCCGAGTCCAAGCGCTGCCCCTTCTCGCCTATGAAAGCTTGGATCTTTTGAGCCCAGTTCTAGAGCTGGAGCTAACGTTTCAATTAGTTAGAGCAGAATTCTGAATCTGGAGCATGCCATATTTAGGGGATAGGAGTCTAACTCTGGGGCTGGAACACAGCAATCAGATTGAGAGAAGCCTTTTTCCATGTTATAGTTCCGCATACAAGATGAGAAGAGTTTATCTTTTGAGTTAGAGCTTAATGACGACATTGTGGAAAAAGTGTAGCTCTATCGACAATATTTAATTGTCTCTGAATTTAAACAACTTTATGGACTCTGGAGTCTATTTCAAATCTTCCAGTTCGTAGGGCTGATACTACTAATTACGGGTTCTGTTCGTTATATCGCTTTGGTTACAAAGCATCAAAGCTGCTCCACAGTATGAGTCAAAAGGCCTCCTTCCCACCCTTGAAAACTAGGATATTTTGAACCAGACTCTAGAGCAGATGCTAACATTCCAATCGGTAGGAACAGAATTCATTTAGGGAATAAGAGTTCAACTTTGGAGCTGGCCTCAACAGTTCAATTGGAAGTAGCCTTGCATTGCAGCTGGAGCGCAGTGATTCGAATGAAATAGTCTAGCTCTAGAGCTCAAGCACAGGAATAAAAATGAAAAAACCCGGACTCTAAAATTGAAGCATAAAACTTCAAATAGATAGAGAATAGCTTTGGAGCTGGGGAGAAACTTTTGAAACGGGAGGAATAAGATTGAAAATCTACACAGTTTAACCGCGAAATCAAAGCTTGATTAATAAGTTCTCCATCATGTTTAGTGCTATTTTTGATACTATTCCCGGTAATTTTATGGGTTTTAGAGAATCCTAAATGTAATATCAGACTCCGGAGATTTATGCAAAAATATGAGACTCTAATGCATCGAATGATTATCGATATTATTAAATGATTTTTAATTCAAAAAAATTAATGAAATGAATTTAAAAAAAGAATAAAAAATATCAATAAAGAAAAAACAGTAAATAAAAAAAAAGAGCATTAAAAAAAATAATAAATAAATAAATGAATAAAATAAATAAAAAAATTGAAAAAATATATTAAAAAAACTAAAAAAAATTTTATTAAAAAAATAAAAAAAATATATTAAAAAAATTGAAAAAATATATTAAAAAAACTAAAAAGAATTTTATTAAAAAAATAAAAAATATATTAAAAAAACTAAAAAAATTTTTACTAAAAAATTAAAAAAATTAAATTGAAAAATAAAAAAAAATTATCAAAAAAATTAAAAATTAAAATTTTTTTTTAATTAAAAAAATTATTTTTAGTTATAAAAATGATGAAAAAAAATTGAAAAATTGAAAAATATCTGACATAGCTCAAAATGGCTGTATTGGCCTTCTAGGACCCCAAATCGTATTTTGTTGGTATTTCTTCTCACCCATCATAGGCTGATGGACCATAATGACCTGGTTTTCATTGACAATACGATATAAAAAATCAGACTAAAAATATAACGATTGTATTCATTCTTTTGAGTCAAAATATATGTATATAAGTATTGAATTCCAAAACACAACTCATTATCAATTTGTTTCCAATCGATCGCCTTGTTTAATCGCAAAACCAGCCTGAATAACATCCTATACTGACAAATAGCCTATCATCATTCATTCAGGCGAACCGATTCCAACCGTGATTTTATCCATTTGTTGGCCAGCATTCGTTCAATCATGGAGTATGATTTGTACCGAAACCAGTTTCTAATATTTGAATTCACGTGTTCGATGTTTTGCCTATCTCAAAACTACGAACTGCGTTGAAGCTAAACGACTCCACTTCGAGAATCGCATTCTCGCATATTTCGTACCATTTTACGATATTTTTTCGAATATGTCACGCAATAAGTACTATTACAAGTACAGCCCAAGTCCACGAAGGTGAATATTATTCCGAAACTAATGTACATTTTGGTATGTATACCTCTCCATATACACATATCTATATGTATATATTTATGTTTCATGTTACAGGTGTCGGACAGCAGCACATGTACCATGTATGTAGCTACCTTCACAGCTACTACACAGACGACGACAAGAAAGAATCGACTCGATGATGTAATGAACGCTGTAAAACTACACAATCGTACGTACAACTCCGTGTGCCATGTGCTTGCTGTAATATACGACGATGGCGCGAATCATTGGACTGCGTGCGGCAAATATGTCAAAGCGTTTACCAGATACCTTGAACTCGAAATTTAACCTATGAAGACACCCGAGTATAGCGACATCGACATCGACATCGTCATCCTGTGTCGTCGTGGACGTCAGCGAGACATCTACTGACCTAGATATTGTTTCTTTATTGGTAGCACTAGAGCGCACCGTATATTGTATTAATCTTACCAAGCGACACGACAGCTATATACATCGCTTTGGGTACCATACAAAAGGAACGGACGCAGGCTTCGAGCAAGATACATTGAATCGAATATTATTATTATGATTATAATAATTGTATAGCGGTGCATCGATGAATGAATTTACACCTGTTGTACCGAAAGAAGAAGAATATGATGGTCGTCGCGTTAATACGAGAAAATACACACTTCAACAGATCTTCTACCCTGTCTCTACTCTCGATGGTAAGATTAATTTCGAATTACTTGTACTTTCTATATAGTATTATTATTAGTAATGGGAACGTATTTCTAATATTTACCATCGTCTTCGATAGGTTGATAGGTAGGTCCTAGGTACGTATTTGCTAGGTATATAGGTGTTGGTTGTTCGTACTTATGGCATCGATCAATGCCATCTTTGTAGGATTAATAAGCAGGCATACTGCGTACGTACGTACCAATTCAAATAGCATATGAAATGAAGAGATTTTTTCGTTGGGGGTGGGGGCGGAGGAGGGGGGGAGAGCTAAGATTAATTCAAATACTATATCGAAAGCATTACGTAAACTTGAGTATACCTACGACGAACACCTGTGAAAAATTCTCTCTTATTCAAATGTTATGTAAAAAATAATTATGAAATATCGATTGCAAAAATTACGAGTACATAGCAGAGCCTATCGATAAATCGAATTCTGTATTATTAATGATCGATTTGAATAACGTAAAGTGTAAAGTGTAAGGCGTGCCGTTATGCTACGCTCTACATTTCGTACTTATAGAGCCAGCTACGTACAGGTACTTGAAGTTAAAGATAGTGTGTGGGTAGTTGAAGTATCGGCCACGACACGACGATGACTCGATGTACCAAGACCAGCAGCACAGGGTCCGCGAATAATGGAAAATGGTATCGAGAGAGCGAAAAATTACGCCAAATATTGACGCGCGATATGATACGAGATGGCGTTGGCATCTCATTAAATGACATTAATTATACGATTAAGCCATCGCATCGCGAATAACGTCTCGTTATGTAACTTCTTACATTACAAATGCGCCGCACTGCCCCCCTCACCGCGCCACTCCACGCAGCAGCCGGTGAAAATGTGTATATTTGAAATTTCGGCTGATTTTGTTTTCGTCTGTTGTGTATGTGTGTGTGTGTGTATTTTGCACTGTCTACCCAATACGACTGTAGTAGCGTTACTCTCACTCGTATTCTGTCACTTGGCATTTCATTTCTATCTGCGTCTGCCTGCCTGTCTGTTGATTTGATGTGATATGCTGCGTGTAATGTAAACTTGGTACGAGCATAATACGTACACACGTAGCTGTAGTAGTAGTAGTAGTAGGAGTACGTATGTGGTTGGTCTACCAAGGCAACTCGTGAAGGCGAATTTTCCAACCAACTAAACAGAGAGAATGACCAGTTTGAGACGAGATTCCTGCTGATGCAAGTTGTTGTTCGTCGTGACTAACACGTGATTTTTTTTTTTTTTTTTTTTTTTTTTTACATAACATCCGCATATAACACGTTTAATGCTGAAGGCGATTTACGTGGGTATATTTAGGTGTGTGTGTGTGTGTATACATAGCGGTGCCCCGGAATAGGTTATCGAACAGTTGTTGGCCATACTTATTATATTATACGTATCAATAGGTACTTGGGCGAGACGACTGATGCGAAAAGAAAGTTCAAGTTCATTATGTGAAATTTCATTTTCGAACGCTACCTGGATGGAATCTTTTCAAGTACTAAGTGGACGAGAGAAGGTTTGAAAGGGTATGCAAGAAGGTGCCGAGGAATTGAAACTTTCGCCGTTTCGATTTCGTTCACTGAATCGAGAACATTTTCGTACTCAACACTGCTAATTTAAACGAAGCCAAGTTACGTAGCAACAGCGTGCTGAGATACTCCTGTTGCTCAAAATTTCAGCTGTTGGAGTTCATTGTTTAAATTTTGCGATTTTTTGGAAACTAAATGAAATCTTATCTTTTGTACGTAACTAAAAAGTACACAAAAATTAAATTGCAAAGTATAAAAAAGCATGGTCTTTCTGCGATGCATAAAAACTAGGCTATGGTCCATCGAACGACTAATTGTGAGGAGGTGGGGGGGGAACAGCGAAATAAATTTTGGAGCTTCTAGAAGATCATTGAGGCCATATTTGGTCATAACAGCTATTCATTATATTAATTTCTATTTTGTTTTTCCTTTCCTGAAACTAAAAATCATTTGCCCAGCTCGTTATCGACCAAAATCTATTAAATTTGGGCACTAGGCTTGGATTGATGGTGGGTTTGATACTCCTGAGTGGGGATGACCTTGGATCAAAATTCAATCATGCCCAAATTTAGGGGAGGAGGTGTAGTGGGGCTAAAATAGAAAAAGAAATTTTTGTTTTTAAACCAATCGATAGAAAATCAAAAGTTGTATGACATACTGAAAAATCAGCCTCCCAAGCTAATTAGGAGGGGAGATATTCCCCTTTTCGACCTTGAAAATAGTGTGAGCCATGCATATTTCGCCTCCTGATTAAGCTATGAAGTTGAAATTTTGCGTGTAGGTTTAAAAGGGGTTCTGAATGTGTTTTTGTGGGGTTCAACTATTCAATTTTATTGCATTCCCCCCTCTCCCCTTCATAGCTGCAAAAACTTGTTTTTTTTTTGACAATTTTCCTTATTTTTTGAGTTTGTCCCATACACCCACCTCCTCCCCTCAAATTGAGCTGTAGTCTGTTTTTTTCAACTGTTTACTCTGGGAAGAACTCAAACAAGCGTTCATTAGCCAATGGAATTCCTTGAATTTGACATTCTCACACATCCCATTGGCTAATGATCGTTTGTTTACTTTTTTCCAAGCACCGAGTTGAATTAAATGAACTGAAAAACTTCGCTTTGGGAAACTAAGGCTCGAAAAGCAATTCATTGCGATGGTTTTTTAGTCTGATTTTTCTATGTCATATTGTCAATGAAAAACAGCCTATTACAAACTATTGACTTACGGTGGATAGAGGGGGAGGGGGGTATCAACAAAATCCGTTTAGGGATCCTATCAGATCATTGAGGCTATTTTTGGCCATGTCAGAGATATTTATTCCTATTCATTTTATTTTATTTATGTCTCCTCTCCCCTCTCCCCTCAAATAAAAATAATTTGCTCTGTTCGATACCGACCAAACTCGGTCAAATTTGTGCAATGGACTTGGATTGGCGACGGATTGGATACTTTTGAGTGGGGATGACCTCGAATGAAAATTCAATTACGCCCAAATTTGGAGGAGGGGATGTTGAGGGGCAAAAATCGCAAAAATTATTCCTTTTTATGTAATTTGACAGAAAATCAAAAGTTGTTTACGATGTTTAAAAAAGCAGCGTCCTAGGCCCAACAGGAGGGGAGATGTGGGGAAATTTCCCTTTTTTGACCTCGATAACATGCTTTCCCTCCCTCCCCTATCACCTCTCTAAATTGAACTAGGAATTTGATATTGGGTATGTAGACATAGTAGGGACCATAGTTGTGCTTTTTGGAGGTGTCGACTTTTAGAATACATTGCACCCCCTCCCCCTCCGTTCCAAACCCCAAAAAATAGTTTTTTAAATATTTTTTGAGCTTGTTCTACGCATATCTCATCTTCAAATTGAGCTAGGAGGTTGAAATTTTGGCATGTAAATTTAGCAAGGGTCCTAGATGTGCTGGGGGGGGGGGGGGGGTAATTTCTTAGCCCATTTCCCAAATTTGACGGATTTAAGTGGATATCGATATCGAGCTGTGCAATTGATTTTTAATTTTGGGAGGTGAAAACAATCGGATTGAATTTCAGACATGATCAAAAACAGTCTTAATGGTCTTGTAGAACCTCGAAACTTATTTCATTGTCAACTCCTTCTCTTCCTCCCCCCACCCCCTAATCTGTCGTATTTTGAAAATTCGTAATACCCAAGTTTTCATTGACAGTATCACATTAAAAAAAAAAAACAGGCTAATAATAACAAGAGTAAAAATGGCCAAATATGGTCCTGCTCGTCTCCTTGGACTCCAAAACGGATTTCGGTGATACTCTCCTCTTGTGATCCGCAATCGAACTACTTTTTGAAAGTATCTACAAAATGATCATTCAGAAATTTCGTGCTGATTTTGGATATAAAATGAAAATTTCAAAAATATGCTACCATAATATCAAACTACCATCGAGTTTTAGAAGGATTAGAAACGAGTGTTTTATTTGAAGGACGTTGGCCCTAAATTGAACTCGGTATTCTTCGTTGTCCATAAATGATAAACTTACATGTTGGATACCCTCTCAACAGATCGTAATGCTTCTAAGTGGTATTCCAACGAATTATGCGAAATTATCTTAAAATCTAAAGCGTCCTGGAGAAAAATTCATTTTCGACCCTGAGGGTAAAAATATTTGAAATTCTATCCAGCTAAGCATACCAATGAAATAATTACCAGGTCAACTTGAGCTGGTTTTTGAAGTGATTAAAAAAATAAAAAATTTACTTCTTTTAATTTACCTAAGACGCTCGAAATATTTACAGGTTTCCTTAAAATTAATTTTTCTTTACCATAGGAAAAGTGAATTTACAAAAAAAAAAAAAGTACATTTCTCACATTCATTAGAGCAAACATTAATTGTAACATGGTACTGAAATTTTTCAAGGTCAAATCAGGTGAAAAAAAATCAACTCTTTCCCCTGTTTACGTCATCGAAGCATATTTGATTCGCGTATTAATTGCCCAACTGTTGATGATCTATCGATTGTAGTTGGTTTAAATAATTTTTTTTCTCTCATATTTACTCCCCATTTAGCACGTGTTAAAATGTACCGACGTCATAGTCTAATTTCAATACTTCCTGGCTGACTCTAGGTTTTTGATTGAATTCATTTAGCTGCAGGTATTTTTGCTAAAAATAGCTTCGATATCGGGATTTAAAATGATTATATGTTTTTAAACTCGAATGAGATTAATTTTATTGGTATTTTGAAATATGTGTTTTGATTAAGAAATGCTAATGACATTTTGCTCGAGTTACGATTCATTAAGGAAGATAATGTCTTACTTTTGGATGTCGATAAACGCTTCGGTGCTTTACCATACCTATTTATATGTAGTTGGTATCCATTATCCATCTAACAATGGTAATTACCGCAAAATTCATAAGTATTAGGTTAGTTTCACATACCATACGATTTATATATGTATGCTCATACGGTAGATTATAATTTTCACCTTATCTGATGGCATTTTTGACGACCTTCAAATAAGTACGTAGGTATGCTTTTCCGAGTGCACTGTAATGAAATATAACGTTGACGTAGGTACCATTATATTAGAAAAAAATTCAACTCAAAGCTACGAGTATGTAAAAAGCTGGTCGATGGAGTCGATGTCAACGTCAAACTACTGCAATCATCGCGTATTAGTGTATCAACCTTGATGGAAAAAAAAAAAAAAAAAAAAGGGAAAAAATTAAGAGGCAAGTTTTAATTTTTAATACTTTTGTTATGGGTAGTTTTACGAGTTTTTACGTATTTTTCAAAGTCTACGAAAAATACGTAAAAAATACTGGATGACGATGCAAGTTGAGCAGGTGTTGATTAAAATGTATACCTTATGCTGTATATTTCGAACCGGTTAATACGCTTTCGGGGCGACTGAAATTATATCAAGAGAGTGGTAGACTCCGTAGGCTCGTCGATTTCCAGAGTTGATTTATGGTACTTATCTATACACTTGGTGAGATGTAGTAAACAGTGAAGATGATACTAGAAAGATAATAATTTGAGACTTCTTTGAACGACGAAGAGCACGTTTAACATTCCATACTTTGTTCTCATGCCGAAGGACTGGATTTTCTTTTTGGTAATATTTCAAGAGAGATGTTCGATTATGTACGTACTCTTAATTTGTGAGTGGGCTTAGTTTAATTTTACTTTTAAATGGTTTGCCTTTATTTTACTACTCGCCGCACCGAAGCACATAATTCGAATACAGCGGAGAATAAAATGAACGTGATTAGTCTTGGAATCGATTCAGCACCTGAGCTAACCTATTCTGAAAAAAGTACTCGTTCGTGATGCAGCATCATTTTTACGTTTTTTAATCGATTCGTTGCCAGTGTAGATTGGAAATTTTTTACCTTTAGACAGGAACGTTTTATTGGTTATCGGTTTAGGTTTCTCGTTTGTTTTTTATTTGCTTCAATACTCGCGCCATAAGATACCAAAAATGGCTCATATCGTTGCCTACTTCCTGCCTCAGGTGTGTGCATACAATATTGTCGCTACGTCATTTTCCAAATTTAGATTTACGCTGACCACGTGTTCGGATCATTTTTCAGAGTTATTTGATTATCGATGATGTTCACGTATTTCTGAGAAAATATGCGCGTGTACGTGTATGGCATTCGGAAATACAGCGCAGAGATATTTAGCTCAGTATTTTCGTTTGTTTTGGTCCGATGGAACGATGCTATGGTCTGGCAACGTTGTGTGATGGAGAGATTCGCTAACGTTGATAATTTTTTTTTTTCCCCCAGAGACGTCTTCGTAATTTGTTTTATGATAGTTGAGAGGTCGAAAGGAAATGCAGTACATTGGTCAGCCTGGAACCTCTGATGTTAATCTAAGCCATTTAAATTAAAAAAAAAGAAGGTTTTTTGAGCCAGGTTTTTCGCCAAGTGCAGGAGGCCTGTCTATAAAGGTGAATGTAGATATTGGAGAGAATAGCTGAAGATTTAAAAATCCGTATTAAATTTCAACCCCCTCCCCACCCCCACCCCTAAAACGCTACATCAATTTGAAAGGATGATATGCCTGGAACAATATCAAAAAATCAAAAAACTACTTCTTTTGAGCTGCGAGGGGCTGAACTAATGATAAAAAGTTGGAACATCCAAAAGGCACTTCTAAGGCATATACTAAATCTACATATGAAATTTCAACCAGCTAGCTCGATGGGGTGGGGGGATATATGTGGAACAACATCGAAAAATAAAAAAATCAGGCCAAAAAAAACACTTTTTGGGGGTTGTAAAGAGATGTAATGGGAATAAAAAATTTAAACTGCTAAAAAGTACATTTAGGGCCCTACAAAATGTGCATGCCAAATATTAACCTTTTTACTCAGTTTATAGTGTCAGGGTATCGCACAGGTGAAGTACGAGTGGTCAAAAAGCAGTAAATTTAGTAAAAACCTCAAGAAAACTAGCGAAAAAATAAAAAATTTGTATTTTTAAATTAGTTTATTTGCATCATAATACAAATGTTCTTTCATTTGAAATTTTAGATGCGATGAATTTGGCCTTATTCATTTTTTATTGAGGGGAGGGAGATCAAATTCAGAGGTTTTTGAAAATTTAGGGGGGGGGGAGGAGGTATATAGTGAAAAAGTAGTGATTTAAAAAAAAAATCTGAGTGGAGATTTGCTGGAAACATTTGTTTATCAAAGTCAAAAAAGTGGAAAACTCCTCATTTCTCCCCTCCTAATTGGCGTGGGAGGCTGATTCTTGGGTAAACTATACATTGAGGAGTTTCATTTCTCAAGTTTTTTGGAATGTGTGGGGGGGGGGGTAAAAAGTAGCAAGAACGTTAAATGAACGTGGTAAATATTTGGAGTCCCCAACTTGACCCTTATCTATCCCCTCTTTCAGTTTAAAATTTCAAAATTTATATGAAAAATTGAGAAAAAAAATTTTCTTTTTTCAATTTTTCTGGTGCTAACGTGTCATAGTAACCACGTGATACTAAAAAAAAACTTTTCGAATTTTTTTTTGGCCATTCAGGGGTTTTAAAGTTGTGTTCTAAGATGGAAAAAATCAATTATTTTAATTTTTTCAAAGTAAAAAAAGTATTTTTTTTTTGCTTTTTCACTTCAAAAACATTTGAAATAATCGAGTTTTTCATTTTTTTAACATGGTTTGGAACCCCCGAAAAGCAAAAAAAAATTGTAAAAAGTTTTTTTTTTGGTCTCATGTGATCTACTTTGGACACGTTAGCACCAAAAAATCGGAAAAAGAAAAAAAATGTCGAATTTTCATGTAAGTTTTTTAAATTTTCAACTTGTCGGGGGGGGGGGGTCAAATTACAAACCCAAATTTTTAGCACGTTTATTTGACATCATTTCACAATTTCGCTGCTTTTTGTTGCTATGTAAACCCCCCTCCCCCCACTTTCGAAAAAAAGAAAATTAAAACAATTTTAGCTCACTCGGCATCCCCTCCTCCAAGTTTGACCGTAACTGAATTCTGACCTGAGGTCATCAAATCCGCCGCCAATCGTAAGCCTACCACATTCGGTCAATCGGTTCAGTTTGGCGGCGGATTAGATACAAATTAGTGGGAATGACCTTGGGTCAAAATTCAGTTTTGCCCCATTTTGGAGGAGGGGTCGCTGAGGGGCCCAAAACGCAAAAATCGTTCTTTTTTTAAGTCAATTGATAGAAAATCGAAAGTTGTATAAGATATCCAAAAATCAACCTCTTAGGTCAATTAAGAAGAGAGATATGAGGATTTCCCCCTTTTTTGACCTTGATAACGGGCTGTTCTTTCCCTATCTCTTTACCAAAATGAGCTAGGAAGTTGAAATTTAGTATGCGCATTCAATAAGTACCCTAGATGTGCCTTTTGGGGGTCCTGACTTTTTAGTTATTTTGCATCCTCTCACTGCCTCAAAAATGTGGTTCTTGGTAAGGTTTACTCATTTTTATTATTTTTTGAGTTTGTTCCTCGCATAACTCTCCTCCAAAACGAGCCAGGAAACTGAAATTTGGTATGTACATTTAGTAGGTACCCTAGATGTGCCTTTTTGTGGTCTCGACTTTTCAACCCCATTGCACCCCCTCACAGTCCTGAATTTGTGGTTTTTTGGTCGTTTTTTCTAATTTCTAATATTTGTTCCTCGCATAACCACCCCTCCTAATTGGGCTAGGAAGTTGAAATTAGGTATGTACAGTCAGTGAGAACCCTTAGATGTGTATTTTGGAGGTTTTGACCTTTTAGCACCATTGAACTCTTCACCCTTCCTATCTTCAGTGCTGTTTAAGAGAAGCGATGCTTTTTTTTTCTCGTTTCTGTGTATTATTTTTTTCTGTTTGAAGCTACATTCGATTCGTGATTCTTTTGTTAAAACCTTAATGGTAAAAATTTAACGTTATTTTTTTACCAAACATTTTGCTGCTTCCTTCTTTTTTATCTGATGAAGTAAAATAATACCCACAAGGAGAATGGAATCGTTAACTTTATAAATCGAATGCAAATCTTGGTCTTAGCTCGATACTTATTATATCTGAAATTTAATCTGAAGTCGATCCGCAGTACCAATGAAAGATGGCCAACGATGATTAATATGCTATAAAATTCGTACACACTTGTACGATAGTGCCATCGCTTATTTCCTGAATAAAGTGAGTAGGTAAAAGAATCAAGATACGCCCAAACTCTGAATGAAATCAATTTTCATCATCCATTCAAATATGTGTGTAGTAATGGAAAATTTATAAAAATCAAATCGATAAAAGTAAAATGATATTGTATACTGAAATTAACTTCTTTATAGTATGTTTCATGACGATGACGTACGAACCATTATTCTCGTAGCCTATATTCATTCGACACGACGTAGGACAAACGATAGACTCGATACCGGCATTAGCACGTGGTTCATTCACTTCGCATTGTAACCCATTCACTCGTTCTGTTCCTCCAGCAAGCGATGGTTTCGCTATCGTTGATTAATTTATGATCGTCATTAATTTACAAATAAGAGAGAAAAACATTGACGTGTTGTAATAGACAATATACTCGGTACAACCTTAGGTCAGAATACCTATAAAATGTTGAGGTATATGATACTGTTTTAGTGTTTTCTTCATCAACGAAACGTAGATATAATCAGTGATTTATGCCAAATGATTACGTAAATAGGTACTTATTAAGTAGATAGGTGCGTGAGCAGGTGAGCTACATCTGTGTCCAGTATATAATAATCCGCTTGGTATATAATTCGCAACTACTTTTCAGGAGCAGATATACCCCAGGGAGATAGAGATTTTTCCCTAAGGCCTTCCTCTGTAGTGGACCCACATTGGAGTTCCCTTGATCTTGTCTTTATCGCATGCTCGAAGGATTATCCACCGAACAAATACGAACTGAAATTATTCGAATGAGCTGAGACCTTCTTCAAGAGCATTTCTTAGCTCTGTAAAAGCGGGCCACCTCCTAGAAAATCAGATCTACTCAAATGCATCTGCACAATAATCGTCGATCGATGAAAATATGCCTATTTAACAAGGGACCAGCCAGAAGTGTCGAGAACACATTTTTTTTTTTTTGTTAAATTTTTGACCAAATTTCAGTGATTTTCGACGATTTTAGGTAATCATTTACCAACATTTCAACATTTTTTCGAGATTTTTGATCAATTTGCTTGATTTTTCACCAATTTTTGTCAAACTTTTACCCAAATTTTAAGTGATTTATAATGATTTTTGATCAATTTTCGTTGTTTTTTTTTCTATTTTC
Source organism: Ferrisia virgata (assembly GCA_900060175.1). Lineage (NCBI taxonomy): Eukaryota > Metazoa > Arthropoda > Insecta > Hemiptera > Pseudococcidae > Ferrisia > Ferrisia virgata. The sequence continues at coordinate 24,689 of FIZR01026304.1, forward strand.
TTCATATTTGACGTCAATTTTCACGTATTTTTCAAAAAATTTTCATGATTTTAGATCAATTTTATGGATTTTTTACCCTTTTTTGTTGAATTTTTACCACAATTTTCAAAGATTTTCAACAATTTGTCTGTTTTTATCAATTTTGTTAATTTTTTACGTCAATTTTCATTCATTTTTCAACATTTTTTCGTGATTTTTTGATCAGTTTTCTGCACTTTTCATGATATTTTGCTAAATTTTGACCCAATTTCAATACTTTTTAATGATTTTCTTAATATTTTATGTCAATTTTCACCTATTTTTCAACATTTTTTTTGTGATTTTCGATCAAATTTCTAAACTTTTCGCTAATTTTTACCAAATTTTCTTCCAACTTACATGATTTTTAACGATTTTTGGCCAATTTTCGCATAATTTTCAACGGTTTTTTGTAATTTTCGAACAATTTTCTCCGTTTTGTACAAATTTTTGTCAATTTTTTATTCATTTTCTAATGATTTTTTTTACTTTAATTTGGATTATTTTTAATAATTTTTTATATTTCTGATCAATTTTTATCTGTTTTTTAAACATTTTTTCGTGATTTTTGTACAATTTTCACTGATTTTTAACGATATTTGGTCGGTTAACAGCTTTTTTACATCTTTCTGTTAACTTTTTACCCAATTTTCGATGTTTTTTCAACGAACTCCTTCATATTTTTTGTCAATTTTCTGCACTTTTCAACAATTTTTGCCAAATTTTGACCCAATTTCAATGATTGCTATCAATTTTTGTCTAATTTTTATCTAAATACTGTTGAAAATTAAGGTGAAAACTGATCAAAAATCGTTAAAAAGTCATTGAAATAGGGCGAAAATTTGGCAAAATTTGACAAAAAGTGCAGGAAATTGATCCAAAATCAAAAAAAAACTGTTGAAAAATATGTAAAAATTGACATTAAATATTAAGAAAATCGTAAAAAGTCATCAGAAATTGGGTAAAAATTTAACAAATAGACGTAAAAAATACTGATATTGTCCACATATCGTTAAAAATTATTGAAAATTATACAAAAATTACGAAAAAATGTTGAAAAACAGGTAAAAAATGATCAATAATATGAACAAATTGTTGAAAATCATCGAAATTAGAGTAAAAAAATAATAGAAATTGAAAAAAAAATTGACAAAAATTTCTACAAAATGGAGAAAATTGATCAAAAATTGAAAAAAAAAACGTTGAAAATTATGTAATAATTGATCAAAAATTGTTAAAAATCATTGAAATTGGGCGATAATTTGCCAAAAATTAGGAAAAATAGTAAAAACTTGGTCAAAAATCACAAAAAACTTAAGAAAATTGATAAAAATCATCGGAAATCTGGTACAAAATTTAACAAAATATTCGTAAAAAGTCCTGAAAATTGATCAAAAATTACAAAAAAAATGTAGAAAAATGAATAAAAATTATCCTAAAACATGAAAAAATTGTTAAGAATTATCAAAAATTTGGTAAAAATTTGTTATAAATGGTAAAAATTGAGATAAAATTGTTGGAAATCGTTAAAAATTGTGGTAAAAATTCAACAAAGAAAGGTAAAAATCCATGAAATTGATCTAAAATCACGAAAAAATTTTGAAAAATATGCGAAAATTGATATCAAATATGAAGAAAATTGATAAAAATCATCGAAAATTGATAAAAAAAAGTTGACAAAAATAGGAAATATTGATGAAAAATCATGAAAAAATTTTGCAAAGTGATTTTAAATTGATGAAAAATCGTTAAAAATCATCGGAAATTGGGTAAAAATTTGACAAAAATTGGTTAAAGTCGCAAAAATTTATCAAAAAACACGAAAAAAATTTGAAATATTGACGAAAATTCACCTAAAATTGTTGAAAATTACTGAAATTAGGTTGAAAGGTAACTAAAAAACGTAAAAAAATGCTAAAAATTGACCACATATCGTTAAGAAAATTGTACTGAAATCACAAAAAAATGTTAAAAAACAGGTAAAAATTGATCAAAAATATGAAAAAAAAAACAAAGCATCGAAATTATGGTAAAAAAATGATTAGAAAAACTCGTATAAAATGGAGAAAATTTATCGAAAATTACAAAAAACCATTGAAAATTATGTGGAAAAAATGACTAAAAATTAGCGAAAAATGCAGAAAATTGATCAAAAAATCAGAAAAAAAACTGTTGAAAAGCAACTAAAAATCGACATCAAATATAAAAAAAAAAAATCTTTAAAAATCGTCGAAAATTGGGTAAAAATTTCTCCAAAAAATAATGAAAATTTATGAAAAATTGTTTATGAAAAACCATCAAAATTGGATCAAAATTTAACAAAAGATAATAAAAAGTGCAGAAAATTAGAAAATCGTTGAAAATCGCAGAAAATACGGGCTCGAATCAGCTATTCTTAACCGTAAGTACCCTTAGACCAAGTGTTAGTCCGGCAAATGGTATATGTTCCATTACGTACCCCCTCCCCCTAAACCGGTTATTCGTAAAGATGAATCAACGCAAAAAGCTACAAATATTGCATCGCGCGATGGTACAGCGATCATGAAACCCGATTTTTTTTTTTTGTTTGCTGCATCGTTGCTCGAAAATTACACGCAAATTTTTCCATACAGAGCAGAGCGTTAAACTCCACTCGTGCGATGCGGACTCGCCAATTAAGTACATGAAATACGAATGAAAAGGAAACAAAAACACATATACAGATAAACAGAAGGGGAGAAAAAATATGAAAATAATTAGCTCAAACGATTATCGCGCTGCAACCATTACAAAAAAGATGCAGCGTATCTTAGGTAGGTACAGGTATACAATACATAAATGTATTGTGTATTGTACATGTGTAGGCATCAATATTACGAAATAAACAGGTTCCTAAACAAGTTACATAAAATGGGGACGACGTCGTCTTCGTCGTTGTTCGATGTATCCCATCGAACGAGAAGAATCGTCGTATTTTTTTTATAATGAAAAAAATTTTTTTTTTTTCGAAATTAATTTCTAAAAATAGAATATTATAAGCGTCGCATCGTCTGGTAGACAGGTACCTTATTTATGTACAGCTCGAGCTTGTATTATAATTTAAATGCTGGAAATTAGGGAATGTATCGTTATATTTCATAATAGCGGTTTTCGTTTCGTTAGCGTATAGTCGACGAATGAGAACGTTTAAATAGACATTGAAATAGGATCTAAAAAAAGAAAAAAAAAGTAACTAGATAATAATTTGAGAAATACACAAATAACTCGTCAATTTGAAAAGTTCATCGACGTAATGGGTTACCTTACTTATGTGGCTTGAAAAAAAAAAAAAGAAAATATTCGCGAGTTTCAAAATACTTATGGACAGGTAGCGAATGAGTAAAATAAATATACCTACAATTCAATTTATTTATCTATTGTATACATATTGAATTGATGAAAAATTTATTTAAAGAAGAAAAAAAAAAGAAACAACTGACTGTGAAATGAAAGGTGATTTAATAGGTGATAAAACAACTTTCTACCTTGGTATAATTTGTAATGGTGACGTCATATACCATATAGGATGACCGTAACGTACCGTAATCGCGTATCATCTTGGTGTAATCTCGAGTAAGAGACTCGTATGTAATATACCTCTCTATCCGCTCGGTATCCTTTCTTTATACAGTGTTGGCAATTGTACGTATCTCTCTACCTATATATTATTTGTAATAATTTTACGTACATGGGCACTTGTGTATACGTAGCGAAAAATAAATAGATCATACTCAGTATATCTACATGATCCCATAATACGTATGTTATTCTATTTTTAATTTCAATTTTTTTTTTTCAAAATGAATAATCAGTGACGTACATATACGTATGTATCGGTTAATTACCGAGTAATTTTTATAATCCAGGAAATATGTATCTACCTGCTACATGCATGCAAATATCTATACGAATTGTTTTAAATTAATCGACCTTGAACCGTCCTTGCAATAAAGAGCACAATTAAATTTTCAAATTACGCTATCAAAGTGCAAATTGCAAACAAGATAGTTGCCAGAATTTTGTAACGTTGGTAAATATTCTTATTAGTGAACCACCCTTTTTTTTTTTTTTTTAATTATTTACTAATATTAATACATTGTATAGGTCAGGTAAGCAGTTTAATAATGTAGGAAGTGCATTTTTTTGGCAACGATCCTAATTTTTTGAAGCTACATGAGGAAGAAGCGTGAAGCATGTCGATAAATCCACTAATAAAAAAAATTTTCAGCTGCTATCGTCGAGTTTTTAATTTTTAATGATTTTTTTTCACCATGTAACTAAAGTAGCTGGAAAAATTATACGAAGGCAAAGGAGTATCTAGATGATTTTCTAGTACAAAATCGAAATTCTCTTCGAATGGAGTTGCCTAGGCGAGAGCAAGCCCGAGCATAATTTCTACGTAAGGATTTTTTTGCAGAATATTGTCCCTGCTTGGTGAACGAAACAATACACTGGAATTCGTTACTTCTCACTCTGAGGCTACCTCCCTCACCCCTCCAGAGTCGATCAAACCTCCCAAAACCAGTTATTCGTATTCATTTCGTTGAATATACATCCTAGCCTGAAAATAACTCAGCGATGATTTATTCTACTCTAAATTCCTTACAAAATGAGCTATTAAAGCTCTTTTTTAACTTCAAAGGGTTTATGGGGTGGGGGGGGGTGGATCCACGATCTTTTAAAGTTTGGTTATATTAGGTGGTTAGTGAAAAAATCCTACTGCTTTACCAGCAATTTGTCCAGGAAATATCACTCCCTATGAAATCCACAGTAAATTTCTTACTCATACCCCTTCCCTCTCATCCCCTTACCGAATGTGTCATCGTCTGCAAAAAAAATCAATAGGGTGGCATTAGGTGTAAATAATGGGCTAATAATGATGACATTTGTGAAGGGCCGTTGGCGGATTAGCATGTT
>FIZR01026305.1:0-32995 GCA_900060175.1 Ferrisia virgata
AAACTCCCAAACCAAATTGTCAGTTCTGCAATACAGAAGAAATTACAGTTAAACATCTCCTGTTTCACTGCACAAACCTCAAAACAATACGATCAAAACAAAATATACCAGAAAACTTTGAAACCATTCCTGATGAACCATCTCAAATCTTCAAAATCCTCTGTCTAATAAAAGAACTCGAGTCAACAAAACAGATTCAGACCACCTCTCCACTGGGCGTAATAGTCTTGGAAATTACACACGCCAAAACTGACTCAATTTACAATGCTAGAATAAATTATTTCATGTGGTTCACGGTGGAATAGGAGGCCAAAATTTTAACCAATGCCTTTTCAGACCTCGGGGACCAACTTCCACCGGATAGTTTGAAAATACCAGTGACGGGGAGGGGGAGTTGGTCGTCAATTCACCATCTTCACCTGCTCATACTCGCTGAAAAATAACAGTTTTTCGAACTATCGAGCCCAAAAATTAGGGGTTTCAAAAAAGTGTCGATGTCTTAAGCAAAGGAATTGTAAAAAGTTTAAAATTTTCACTTGCAATATTACAAAAAAATCACTTCAAGGGGGATCGAGGTTCAACAAGAAGCATTTAAAAAGAGAAGATGGGATAGCAAAATTTTTGAAGACTTTGGATATGTTTAATAATGCACCTTCTCGAGTACGATGAGCCAAAAAAACTTTCCCTAGCTATTTAGTCCAGGTATATTTATTTCTACTGCACTTTCAGGGGCGCCAAAAAAAAGATCCTTCACGTATTTTAAAAAAATATTAAAAAATGATTATTCGTAAAAAATTTTATCAAAGGGGACACATTTCATCTATTTCAGACCTTAAAAATAATTTTTCATTTTTTTTTTGAACCATTTATACCGCATTTTTGTACACTGGGATACAATTTAGAATCTTTTGAGAAGGTCAAAAGTGGGGAAAAGGCACCTTGAACGGATGAAAGCAAACGTACTTGGCCTATTTCACTTGGAATTCTCCGGAAAAAAATTTTTTAATGCTGTGAGAAAGTTCTTGAAAAAACACGAAACTCTGATTTTATCAATGTATTTCAAGAGGGCATTTCTCAAAGCAAAATTTCTTTCATAGTTGTCCTCGAAAAGAAGGATAAAAGGGGTAATAATAAAAGCTTCCCGTCATTGGTCCAAACCTGTTCAATAATTCCATTTCTATAAAAAATTATCAGAAGGTTTTTTTTTTCAATTTTTTTGAAAATATAAAATTTTTTTCCAAATTTTGAGTCAGTTTTACGAGTTGATAAAATTAAACTACGGAGTTGATATTTTTACGACACTATTTTGAGGTCATTTCGTATCCATTGTGACCTTAACGTTTGCAGATTTTCAAAAAAAAAAGCGAAATTTGGCCCACATAACTTTTGCTTTTTTATCGATTGTCTCGAAAACGAACAATTACTGTGATTTTACCCTCTCAGTACCCCCCCCCCCTCCCCCCTCAATTCGGACATGTCTGAATTTTGAGCCAGGTCCACGCTTACTTAAATAGTAAATCTAACTGATCGTCAACCTATCAATTTCGGCGAATTTGGTCCGTATCGAGCCGAGTATTATTCGAAAGAAAAAAATAAATATCAATATCGCACAAACCCAAAAATGGTCTTATTGGTTTTCTAGGGCCGGCCTCAAAATAAATTTCGTTGATACTCCTTCCCGTTGTTTTCTTTAAAAATATACCTTAGATAAGCTCTACAATCGTACCGTCTACAAGAACTCAAAATACTTTGAAAAAATTCACCATTCAGATGTGTCCAACCAATTCTAGCATTAAAAAAAAAAATATCCATAAAAATCTCTACAAAATGGGTCAAAAGGTTGACAAAAAGGGAAGGTCCACGGGAGCAAAATTATCGATTTATTTATTCGAAGACAACAGAAGAGCTCAGATGCACGTATTGAGAAATTTCAATGAAAAAATTAAGCCCAGATAGGAATAAAATTGTTTTACGTAGGTAATTTTAAAATGCATCAATTGTCCTAAAAATCATGGTAACTGGATGGAGCCGATTTTATGTCGAAAATTTAAAGCATGAAAGTTTCTCGACGGAACCCACCTACTATTTAAATTACATATGAAAAAAACTTACAAGAATGATTTCACTATTCCGATCCCCTCAGGGCGTTTATATACACCATCGAAAAATCAAATCAAACTTTATCATATCAGAACACTTAGTTAACGAGTCGAGAAAAAAAAAAAAACCAAGAAAGAATTCGGTCGCAATTCAAAACTTCATCACCAATAAACATTGATCACTTACTGTACCATAATTTCAATCCATCGATACAGCAACAATATTATCAGCATATCAACAACTAAAAAAAAATGACAATCTCAATCATTTCTTCATCAATAAACCTAAACAGTAAACACCCTTTATTTCTTTTCTAAACAACATCTTCACACCCCTGATTAATCTCCAACTCGCTGACTCTTTGAATGAGACAAAAATCCATTTGCCATCCCCATTTCCGACACACCTGCTATGACATAACTGTCGGCGGTATTACAATAAACGAGATATGACCATTATCAACACCTTTGCACCCTTCTCACCGCACAATTTCCAACCCCATGTCGCTACTATCAACAAAGATTACCATCATTAGCATTTACCAACTCACACTATGATTAATCGTACGCCAAAAATGCGCTTTTGTACACCTTCTGTACACACACAAACACACACACACACTACCACCGCAAAATAAATAACTCAACTCGACATTAGAACTTTCACAACGCAAACAAAATGTCCTGAAATAAGCGAAACATTAAGATCGAGTGGGGGAGGGGGAAGCTAAATCGCGAATTAACTCGAATAAATCGTGACTGCGGTTTTCTTCTTTCATGTTTATATTTTAAAAAAAAAAAATTGCAGTTATCGCGTAATACGAGTCGTTCTTAATTTCGAATCCAATTATACAGATGTAAAAATAAAAATAATTTTATCATATCAAATGCTTTGAGAGTCAAGATATTATTTTTCGATGATAAAATCACAATTCATAATACCACAATTTTTTTTTTAAATTAATTCACTCTGGTTCCCCTTCGAACCAATTTCTTCTAACGCAAGACATATTCGTCGCCGAACATTTCCTTTAGATAGGCAACATCAAAACTCGAACAGTTAAATCAGTTGTCTAACTAAAAAATCGTAGGCTACCTGAGAACTATGATTTTTTTTCATTTTTTAAAAAATATGGATAATAAATGGACTTGAAAAATATATCATTTACATATTAATCGTTACAGGAAAGAGCCCGGGGAAAGGGAAGGGAATAATGAATAACAACGGAAAACTCAAAATTTATTTCAGAACTAAGAAAATCAACCAAACATTCTTCTACCACACGAATGAAAGGCGAAAAAAATTTCCTAATTAAAAATTAAACTACAATCTACGCATAAAAATAAGGAAGAAAAACCACGAAATAAAATGAATCAGTCGATAACAAATAATAATAACTTGATACGAACTTGCTCTCATAGAAATCCTGAACTACTTCTTCAAATTGATCAAACATTCTTTCAACGACTTCAAATTCGGTACCCAAATCTAAAACGAACATTTTATAAAACTTACAATATACCTAGATAATTTTTTTTTTTCAAATACTTGCTTAAAATTTTACCCTAAACATACAAGTAGATGCTTACCGGTTTCTGCAAATGTACCAATTTATCAAAGCTCACCAAAGGTATCACCGATGGTCTACCATGAGCACACTGGAATGGTAATTTACATTGTACCATTCCTTCTAGTAGAGCCGAGCAAACCTGCGACGTCAATTTATCGCCAAACTTGACAGCTCCTAAGACCATCAAAGATTAACACACCGTCCAAGCTAGATAAAATTATGTACCGAATACTTCATACCCTGTACATACCTCGACAAGCTTCATAATTGACAACATTCTGCAATTCATTGGGAACCGTATGCACCAACGCCCCTTCACTGATACATTTCTTTAGCATCTCTTTTGTCAACGCCTGGATCAATTGTCTGAGCACATTTTGGAAGTTGTTACTCTTCAGGAAGGCGAACAAAAGTAACACATGAATCTTAATACACACGCATGAGCAATACTTGATAATTTTTTAAAAAATTTCGTAACGGTTATCTTACCTCTCTCATAGCTCTGTTGTAAAAACACGTGGGTACTTTGGTAAACGATACGAATAGTTTAGCTTCGTTATTTTTCGTCCTATTGTTGAATTCAAAATACAAACCGAATTCTTCCAAATTACTCCGATAATCGGTAAATAAAGAAGAGAAATTTGAAGGGATGCTCAAATGAATGGGTGGATTTACCGGAGTACTTTGCCATACTCCATGTTCCGTGTAGTCTGCAAATAAGCAATTTTTAGTTCACTATCTCGAGTTCAGGACAGATAAGCCCAATTCGGGTCGAAATTTACCTCTGAGTAATCTTTCCACGCGAATTCTTTCATCAACAGCGTGCTGATCTAATAAAATCAGCACCGCGGTTTGAGTACTTTGTATGATGGCGCTGGCTAATATGAATTTATTTTCGATTTGAGCGATAAAATGAAAATGTAACGAAACAATGTGTTAGAAAATAGGTAATCAAATGGTCATAAAATTGATAAACGTAATGGAATAAAAATATTATCGATACCTTGAAAGAGGGTATATCTTCTTTGGTAAACATAACAGGACAGTTTAAATCTTCCGAGTCGTCATTTTCAAGTTTTTTCGACGGATTTTTCAGCATGGGAAAAATTCTCAAGCAACTGTTTCCAAAATCATCTGTTTTGATAAAGTAAACGAAATTTTAAATGACATGTTATTTAAAATTAACTAAAATCTAAACGCGTTGCTTTCAAACCAATTCGTTAAAATTTTGACGTGTGCTCGACTTTTTTATCACAAAATCTTGTACTCTAATTTGATTTAGCTTCTAAATTTAAACCGCAAAACATTCGGACTTTTTTTTGACAAAAAATACCTACCAATAAAATTCTCTAGCTTTCTAAATAAAAAAAAAACGCATCGTGAAAAGCCTGATTTTCGTGAAATATTATAAGCACCGCCCTCATCACTGGTAAAGGTGCAGGGGAGGGCGGGGACCTTCAAAGGGAGGAAAGACGTCGACACTACAACAAAGCACATCTAGGACCTATACTAACTCTTCATACCAAACTTCAACTTCCTACCTCAATTTGGTAATAAAACCGACCAAAAACACTTCATTTTTAGGGCTATGAGAGGATGAAATGAAGCTGAAAAATCAAGACCCCCCCCCAAAACGTACATTTAAGACCCCTACTAAATCTACGTGCCAAATTTAAACTTCCTAGCTCAATTTGGAAAAGAGATACCACAGGAACAGTCCTTTGTCAAGGTCAAAAAGAGGAAACCCCTCATATCTCCCCTCTTAATTGGCCTGGGGAGGCGATTTTTGAATGCGTGAAACAACTTTGAATTGTTTATCGATTAGCTCAAAAAGGAAAAATTTTTGCGATTTTGGCCCCTCAGCACCACCTTCACCAAATTTAAACACAACTGAATTTTGATCCGAAGTCATCCCCATCCCCTACCCCTCCACAAATATTGAATAGCCCGCAAATCGAAGCCTACTCCCCAAATTTGATCGATTTTGGTCAGTATGAAGCTGAGCAAATAATTTTTTAATTTCAGGAAAAAAAAATTTGACATGGCGAAAAATGTTGGTACTGGTCTTCTAGAACCCCAAAACGATTTTTGTCAATATTCTCCTCCCTCCTTCCCCTCTTCATCCGTACGTCAACAGATCGTAATATCCTGGTTTTCATTGACAATATGACATAGAAAATCAGGCAAATTATATGAATACGTGAATGGTCAAAATTTAGACAAATCTACGTGAAAGAAAAAATAATACTTCATTTGAAATCTTGAAAACTCACCTAATGTGATGTGTTTCTGCATTTTATACGGTTTAACCAAATCAACGACTGCTTTTTTCTCATCTTCATCTAGTCTTTCAATGTTGGTTCCACATTTGGTACCAATTTCGAGCATTCCTTTTGGTATATCGATCGCCGAATTGTTCTCCAAGAACTTCGAATTCATTTTGAATTTTAATTTTTCTACCAATTCGATTTTCGATCGAAAATATTCCGAGCCATTGGCATCGTTCGAGTTTTCAAAGAAATGTTGACTTTGCACAATCTCATCTTCGTCAATTTTGCACGAATTACTTTCAACGTTTAATTGATGATATTCGGAAATATTATGGTTTTCTTGAGGTTCGATGAAGGTATTATTTTCATAATTATCATCTTGCGAGTTTTCAGAGTTTATCAAAATAACAGAATCGTTTTCATCTTCTTGAGAAACATGCTGACGGGTGATAATTTGCGTCGGTGTACATAATCTAAAAGGATCAGTAGGTAATTTTCTCGGCAGTTTCAATTTCTTATGACATTTGCACTGGCACTGACTGGAACAATCCGATATTTGGGTGGAAACTGGTTGCGTTTTTTCTAGCTGACTTGGATGATCATCTTTGAAAAAATCAGTCGAATCTTTGAGGTTGCTCCGACTCATATGTTGGTTGCATAAATCGTAATTCTCTTCATCAACAGACTTATTATCATTTTGAGTAAGATTGATTTCATCTCGCATATGATTATTTTCGGCGTTATTTGGAAGATGGTCGTTGTCTTGGCTGATTTTGTTCAGAGGTTTGGGGTTACACTGGTATACCGGAGCATTGACTTCGCGCTTTGGAAACATTTTTCTTTTCATTTTGTATTCTTCTATTTGAGCTTTATCAAAATTTAATTTCAATTTGCATTTCGGCTCGAAATTTTCTTGCGTAGATTTTCGTTTCTCAGGGGTTCGTTCGAGAGACTGCGAATCATCGTCGCGATTCTTCGATAGCCTAGTTTTACGTTTAAACTCGTCTGCAATTTGATCGGTTAAATACGGGTTGTTCACCGGAGTAATATAATCTTTAGCTGAATCGCCGAGTACGGTATCTTCGTTTGGTGGCAACTTTGAAATCCATTGGGATACTTTACAATGTGTATCTAGTATTTCCACATTAGCAATATGATCGTACTTTAAAAGTTCTCGTTTAGGGCTCTCGAAAAGCAAATTGTCACTAGGACGATGATTTGGTTCGTGATTTCGTCGATTTTCTCGCATCGGTAATCTATCAGCGGATTGGTCATCGTGAAGATGTGAAGTTCGCACTGGGCTGTGGTGTTGTTTGGCTATTAGCTCGTTTGTTTGACGAGCTGGCTCGTCCTTGAATTCTAATTCGAGGGACGATTGTTTATCGAACAGGGTTACCGGCGGAGGAATAGCTTTATCATCTTTGGTGGATATTTTGGCCGTCCATTGAGCACCATTACCAATTCTGATTACAGTATCGAGATCATCGGTAATTAGAGTATCTTCACAATCGTACTGAGCGTTTTTATATATTTTACCGTACTTTTCGATAACGTAATTCTTATTATTTTCAGCTGCGTCGAAGTAATGATTTTGTTTTTTAGATATTCGATCACGTTTGGGTAAATGAAGTGCTCGTTGATTGGATAAATCAACCATACTTTTATGAAATGCTTCGCGTTTCTTTTCGGTGATTAGTTTCTTATTTTTTGTACTCTTCGACGGAATTACTCGAGACTTATCAACAGCTTGCTGCGACCCAGAGAACTCGGTAGAATCGGAATCGTGGTCTTCATTAGGATGCTTCCACATCCAAGCATATTCACCTTGTGGTGCAGCAACCTTGCAGCGAAAATTATCACGATTTTCGGTACATTTCTGAACTGCTTCATCTCGAGCAGATTTGCTAACGCCTGGGCTTTTTAAATAAGTAATCAAGGCACCTTGATCGATTAAACGAGGACTTTTCATTGGTTTGGTTTTCTTAGAGATTCGGCGGAATGCTTTAGATACACGAAAAGTTCGAGATTTTACAGCACGCAATTTGGAAATTTTCGTTTCAATTTTATTCTGAACATCGTTTGAGGAGTTTGATTTGTCGTCGATGTCGTACACTTCTATGGGTTTTTCGGCGATTTTTCTATTGGCTGGTAATCCGAAAACCGTATGAGCTGTGTTCATTTCTTTAAAAGCGTCTTTCGGTTCAATAGTTGATTTATCAAGTTTTTTAGTGCTTTGTTGAATTTTACAAAATTTTTCGTCACCGATGATCAATTTGACTAGATTGACCAAGCACTGTTCGACTTTAATCCAATTTCCAAACTCGATACATCTACGATTTGTTTCATACGATATCTCGTAATCTTCTCGAGGACAAGACAAATTCACAATGTAAACAATTCTACGAGAGATTTTTTTCCTCGAAGAGTCGATTCGATTCAATAAATTATTCAAGTATTTTTGCACTTCGCATTGAGGAAGGTATCGTTTGTTGACGAAGATGAATTGCAGCTGATCGGTGTCACACGATTCTTTGGATAACATCATTTTAACAGTTACGTTTTCATGCGTTGTTTTCAGTTTTAGGAACGAAGACGAATCTTTGACTGCGCCGGGGAATAATTCAACAAAGGTCGATGCTGTTGAATTTGTTCTCTCGATTCGGAAAATTTCTGATTTTTGACCATCATTTCTTAAGCTGAAGTTGACCTTTATAATTCATAATTAAAATAAACGAATAAAAATCTGATTAAAATATGTATAAACAAAAATAATAATAATTGTAATTACATAAAATTTGTGGAAATGAACTGAATTATCATTCAAGCGTAGTTAAATTGTGAACAAAAAAACAAAACAGCGTTGATTTTTACCTACTTGCATCATTTCTTGCATGTAAGCGAAATATCAACATAGTCAAATCACAAAAAAAAAAAATTGAAATAAAGTATTTTAAAACAGAAAATTAAAACCATAATCAAATAAATACACTTTCAAAAAACTCACAAGTCACATAATTTTTATCACTTAATTATAAATGCAAATGATGTTACTGAATAGGAAAAAAAAGAAGAGGGGAATAGATGATCGCTAATGTACCTACCTTCGGAAACATCAACGCAGTGGCCTGCAAATACCATTTAATTATTTGTAATTCTTCGGAGGATTTAATACAACGTTGTCGAACTGGGAGTTTATCAAGAAAATTTTCTACAATTACAGTTGTTCCGATTGTTTTTCGATCATATTCTGATTCTTCAACTTCTGCATTGGATCCATTAATAATCTAAAAATAAATTAATACCAATGTCAAAAGTACTACACAAAGTGCCTACTAAGCGAATTCTTGAGTAATTACTTTGCAGTATGTAACATCTTCATCGAAAGCTCGAGAAACGATTAGAACTCTGGAGCTCACATTTTTAATACTTGCTAATCCTTCCCCGCGAGAACCAAAATTCTTCGATATTTGATTCGCTTCGGCGATATCCGTTCTTTTTGAAGTAAAGTACCTGAAACAATTATACAATTTAATTTTATCAACCTTACATTTTCTGTCTGTACGTATGTATACCTATCAGAGAAAAATAAATCCTTAAAACCTTGTTGAAAAATCGTCTGTCTAGTCCACTAGTCTAAGCTCTGAAAATACGGGGGAAATGGTTTTCAAGTTTGAAAAAACAATAAATTTCAGACATCACACAAAAATATTTGAAATAAATTAAAAATATTTTTGAAAAATGAAGTGTTACCAAAAGTTACATTAAATTTCAGTACACTTTTTTTCAAACACCGCAGTTGGTAACACTTTACCTATCAAATTTACCTACATTTTTGCTACAAATATTTCTTATATTTTTTCACCGTTTACGAGGCAACGTAATAATCCGAATTCACGATATCACAGGAAAAACAAACAAAAATTAGATGTAAAATTATTTTCAGAAATTTCGTAGAACTACAATTTAAAACATTTTATAATCAATTTTTACAATAAAATGGCAATAATTATTAATATATTCAGTCTAGTGTAACAATAAATCACCGACTTGACGTAGTAAGTACCATTTTATACAAGATGCAGCGTGAAGAGAAACAAATCGATATCTCCGTCGAAGCAATAGTCACGAAGTTAAACGATCTTAAAAATCAGCTGCACGCTTTATTATTTAAAATCGAGCATGAAACCGAGACACTAATATGGCCTAATCTGCTGGACAACTTCTTGCTGATATCGGGCCAGTTTACTGCCATTTCCAAGATGCTTGCTCCAGATAAAACACCACCGTTACGTAATCTCACCGTTCTACCTTTATTACTGAGTCAAGATAAAGACGACGAACTTTTGCAATTGACTGAACGACGCATACCAGCTTTCAGCCATGAAATAGTGCCCGATTACTTGCGTACCAAACTAGACCCAGATATTGATATGAAAATACAGCAATTTCAAAACAAAGCCAATCAACTATCGTATGAAACTTCCCAAAAACAAATAACCGCATTTAATAAAGTATTGAATCACGTTCTGGATACGATTAATAAATCGCGAGAAGAATGGGAATCGGAAGCTGGCTCCAGAAGTGGTATTGGACAAACATCTTCGATAGCTGATACTCACACATTAGTATCTGTAGTAAGCCTGGGCAAAGGCCTAAAACAAATTACACCACCGGGACCTTCAGGACCATCAGGGATGATGGTACCACCGGGGGCAGTTCGACCTGGTAGCGTTGGACCAGGACCGCCGCCACCACCAGGTTCTCAAAATAGCCCCATGAATCCTAATCCAGCTCAAATGGGTATGATGGGAAAAGCTCAAGCCGGAATTAAAACTAATATTAAAGCGGCATCTCAGATGCATTCTTATCGTTAGTGAATGTTTAATTATTGTGTTTTAATAACTAGAAAATTTTATAATGTCTGAATAAAAAAACTTCGTTATAAACTGTTTTCATTCATGTGTAGTTTCTCATAGGGAACCAAATACGAAGAATACTGATTATATTTAGTTTGAAAAATATAATTTAATTTACCTTTCGCCGACTAATTTCAAGTCTTCTTTACTCATACCAGTTCCATTATCAACAACTTCTATGCGGAATGTTTCAAAATTGATTCTGATGGCAATACAACTGGCATTAGCATCCAAAGCATTTTCAATCTAAACACACGTAATTGTAAAATATGAAACGTAAAAACGATTATTATTATGAAAATAAATTCGAACAGTGATTATTAAGCGTCCGAAATTCTTCCTACTCCAATATTAGTTTCAAAGGCAACGATTGGAATTTACAATTTCTACGTCGGAAAGTGATGCGAGGCATAAATCCTTTTTCAATATTAGACTCAAATCATACACTTTATCAACGAAACATAAAAATAATTATAACAAAAACAAGTTTAAAAAGTGATGAATAAGCATACGAAGTACTTCCTGCTTCAATTCATTATGTTTCAGAGTGAACAATGGAATCTACTGAATTTGCATCAGAATTATTTACAAGATGATGCGAAACACAAAACTTCAATATTGGATTCCAATTAAACACAATATTTTACAAAAGCGAAATAGATATTACAGTATTCTTGTGCGTATTTTCCGATTTGCTTCGTAAGATCGCTGGGATCTGATGTGTTTGAAGCTTGAGTACGTTAAAAGATCAACACAAAATAAGAGATGCAATCAGATCATAACCCAGATGAATGAGTAATTGTCGTAGATTCTCTATCATTCCGTAGAAAACAATTATTATAACAATTCTCAATTTTATTTTTAAATATTAATATAAAATAAAATGTACTTTACCAATTCGATCACGCAGTTGGACACATTCCGCGCGACCAGATCGGATCTCAATTGAGAATGTAATTTACACGGAAGTTTGTTTAGGTCCATATTAGTCGTCAGTTCGCGAATTGAAATTATTTAAAATTAATTAATTCATACTCGAATTCAGATTTGATTCACAATTATAACGAAAAATCAACTAATTGCCAGTAAAAAACAGTATAATAAATAATAAATCAAAGCAACAGGAGAAAAGAAACCATTTCGCGTTCTGATGACGCATTCCTTTGAAAACAGAAATATGAGCTGTGATTGGTTGAAAATAGCTATTATTTTAAATCAAATAATATCGAAGTGGCCATTGGTTAAATTACAGTTTCAACCTAAAAAAGTAATTCTTCTGTATTTTTTCGTAAATTACTGTAAAAATAAAATTATGATTCTGTTCACTGCGACATAAAGTCAGAAACAAAATCTTCAGATGAAAAAAAAATTAAGCACGTTTGTTCTTTCAATTTGGGAATTATATCGGCCGGAGCATGAAGTAGTTCTAGAAGGATTTATTAAAACTTTAGGGTTTAATTAATCTGTTGAAGTTCGCAGTTGTTATACCTCATCAATTACTACGTCTTGATCGTTTCAACCTATTAAAATGTAAGTTATTCCATCTTTACTCGTCAAATAATAATTAATAGTATATCTTAGTCTCCACGTTGCCAAAGTCCGCGATGTAACACTACGTGAATTTTAACGTTGCATGATTACATATTTTCAGGTCGTCTAAAGTGTCTCGAGATACCCTTTACGAATGCGCCAGTGCAGTGCTAATGCATTCGAAAACCCACAAGAAAAGATTTCTGGAAACCGTCGAATTACAAATTGGTTTGAAGAACTATGATCCTCAGAAAGACAAACGTTTTTCTGGAACCGTAAAGTAAGACTTTCATTTGACCTGTTTGTTAAATTCCCCCAAGCTGTGTAGCATGACCGATGTGGCAATGTTTTGAACGTTTCTTGTTTGGGGTGATTTTCAAATCAGGTAGTCGGGAACTTCGTTTCTGACGGACCTTTTACCCAGGGTCTTAAAATAATTGGGGAGGTGATGAAGCCTTCGGCTGAAACACCGTTAATGTAATGTTTGTCTTTCGCGTTTTGAAGTCGACGCACCGCTGTGTGGTAAGAAAATTCAAGTTTCGTGTAGTTTGATGAATATGATGAATTTTTATTTGGCATGTATTACATGACATCTCGTGATTACACCAGAATCTGATTGATGTTTTCATACGTATTTATTAATACCAGCACTTTGAAGTTGGGATTTATATTGTGAATTATCAACTTTTGTTCAGATTGAAAAATATCCCTCGTCCGAAAATGAAAGTTTGCGTTTTGGGAGATCAGCAACATTGTGACGAAGCGAAAGCCAATAATGTTCCATTTATGGATGTCGAAGCTTTGAAAAAACTGAACAAGAATAAAAAATTGGTCAAGAAATTGGGTGAGTAAATTAACAATGTATATGCACTGGAAAACTTCAGCATACACGAAGTTCTAATATTTTATTTTATTATTTCAGCTAAGAAATACGACGCATTTTTGGCTAGCGACGCTTTGATCAAACAAATTCCTCGTTTACTCGGACCCGGTTTAAACAAAGCCGGTAAATTTCCTGGATTGTTATCTCATCAAGAATCTATGTTGATGAAAATTGACGAAGTTAAAGCTACCATCAAATTCCAAATGAAAAAGGTATTCTATTTTTGTGTTGAATTAAATCTGAATTTTTATATGTGTGCTGAACAATTCGTTTTTATTTTAGGTACTGTGTCTTTCTGTTGCTATCGGACATGTTGGTATGAGTCAAGATGAATTGGTGCAGAATGTTCATTTGTCAATAAATTTCTTGGTTTCTTTGCTTAAAAAGCATTGGCAAAATGTACGATCTCTGCACATTAAATCGACGATGGGACCGCCTCAAAGATTGTACTAATTTTAATTGTTTGATACGATGAATAAAAGATATTTTGAATTATTCTTTCGTTTATTCTCATTCTGATTGATGATTCTTGATATGTTACTTGTATTACTGAAAGTGAAAAGTTGATACATTGAGGTAAAACTGACGGTTGTGTTCCTTTAGATACGCGACGCATCTTGAATTTTTCCAACATTTTTGATGTAGATGCGTAACCATTCTAAGCTGATCTCGAGATCTTCGTAAAAATGAAACAATATATAATCAAATGAGTTATAAGTATTAATTTGAGTAATACAGAAAAAGGAGACACGTGTCCAAAGCATAAAGCCTATCATTTCTCATTCCACGTGTCCCTAATTTTGTTTACATTTCGTTATCAATAACCAACCACATGACTTGATTAGAAGAAAAATCTGTAACGAGGTAATGACTCAGTCTTGAACTGCAGTTTTTGAAATGAGTTGAAATATTGTGATATTACTGAAAAATTATACGTCAAAATGGGCAGTACAAGTAATGCAATATTTCGAAATCTCAACGCCGATGATCCAGAACCAGAAGCTACGAGTATTGAAAGCTTTTGTGTCAACTGCGAAGAAAATGTAACAAAGTAATCATTTGCTGTTAATTTTTATCATTTTCCCATCTAACTTGAATCTATTATTTGTGTAGGGTATTACTCGAATGCTCTTGACTAAAATCCCATTTTATAAGGATGTAATCTTGATATCGTTCGAGTGCGAGCACTGTGGTTACCAAAATAATGAAATTCAATCAGGAGGAAGAGTCGAAGAAAAAGGAATCCGAATACGATTAAAAGTTGAAGACGCTGACGATTTGAATCGCACTCTAGTGAAATCTGACTTTACTTCGATTAAAATACCAGAACTAGATTTTGAAATACCGGCAGGATCTCAAAAAGGAGGTTAGTATCATAGTAAGATCCACATCACGATGAAATCTCGTTAATTTTGCATTTTTTTTCTTCTTAGAAATTACCACCGTGGAAGGTGTAGTTGATCGTTCTATTACTGCTTTAAAACAAGATCAAGAAACTCGCTTGAAGGAGCACCCTGACATAGCAGCTCAAATTGAACAGTTTGTAGAGAAATTATCCAAGTTAAAAGAACCTGAAACACCATTTACTATGGTTCGATTGTACTGTTTACATGGGTTATAATGTAGCATCTTCTTAATATCGATATTTTCAAAACAGTTGATTGAAGATATCAGTGGTAATTGTTTTTTATCGAATCCTCGAGCGCCAGAAAGAGATTCTCGGGTTGAAACCAATTTATTCGTTCGGAACGAAGATCAGAATCATACACTGGGTATATATACTCGTGAAGAAATCGAAGATGAGCCTGGTGAGGAGGAGATTAAAGGTGTCCTAACTGCACCAGCAGAAAACATGACCTATGAAAGCTTATTAACCGAAGTATTTCAACTTCCTGCCAATTGTCCCTCATGCAATGCTCCTTGTCAAGTTAATACCAAATTGACTAGTAAGTGATTACATCAATTTGAATTATTTCTTCAAAATTTATTCATAACAAGTATTTTTGCGATTTTATAGAAATTCCATATTTTAAGGAAGTTCTGATTATGGCTACAAACTGCGATATTTGCGGATATAGAACAAATGAAGTGAAATCAGGGACTGGTATTGAACCAAAAGGTGTACGTTTAGAAGTCTCGGTTTCCGATGCTGAAGATTTCACGAGAGATGTACTCAAAGTTGGTATAATCTGTAACTACTTATTCGAAATACGTATTACTCCTGAATACTAATCAAGAGTATATTTTTAGTCCGATACTTGCACATTACTTATACCAGAATTAGAATTGGAAGTCGGTCCTGCTACTTTTGGTGGTCGTTTTACAACCGTCGAAGGTTTATTGGTTAACATCAAAGAACAGTTGGATACCCAAGGGTCTATGGCTAGTGACAGCGCGGATAAAAATACTGTCTCTAAAATGGATCAATTTTTGAAAAAATTAGATGATGTCATCAATTGCAAAATACCATTCACCCTAATTTTAGATGATCCTGCAGGAAATAGCTATGCCCAGAGTAAAACTCCCCCCGATCCAGATGAGAAATTG
This sequence comes from Ferrisia virgata, assembly GCA_900060175.1. Taxonomy (NCBI): domain Eukaryota; kingdom Metazoa; phylum Arthropoda; class Insecta; order Hemiptera; family Pseudococcidae; genus Ferrisia; species Ferrisia virgata. The sequence continues at coordinate 15,817 of FIZR01026305.1, forward strand.
AAAATTACCCATTATGAAAGGACATTTGAACAAAACGAAGATCTCGGTATCAATGATATGGTTGTTGATAATTACTAACCATACTCGAATATTGTATTTCCATTTCAAGTAAATTTTTCTTCAATCTTCTTCGTTTTTTTTTGCAATAAATTACATTTGATCAATATCATTATGTTTTTTTTCAATTTTAATGTTTGAGATTTTATAATCAAGTGAGGAGACTGGTGGAAATCGTGTAAAGAGTAATCTTTATTAATAAAATAGTAAATATTATTAAATTGTTTGATCTGGAACGATCGGTTCTCCGTCCAATTTTTTTAAATTCGGTAAACGTTTGTGCACCTCTGCTCTCCATTCTGTTTCTTCCAAAGTATCATGTATAGGGTTACCTGTAAAGTATGAATCTGTAGTTTATTGTTGATATTTCTTGTATATCAGTACGGTAAATGACTAAAATGTTGGAATTTACCAACAAAATTCAAATCTTCAAGACAAGGACATTCTTGCAACTTGGTAAATTCCACCCATTCTTTTACTAAATTATTTGACATGTACAAAACTTTGAGCTTTTTCAAGACATCGATACCTTTTAGTTTTTCAATAAAATTATATGATATCCATAATTCCTCCAAAGTATCTGCAACACTATCCTTCACCGACAGATACTAATAATTCCAATAATGAAAGTCAAAACTAAAAAATTAAGTGAAACTAACCAAACCAGCAAAAGATTTGATATAATTTCTTCCTATTGAAAGAATTTTCAGATGTTTCATTCCAACCAAACCTGTGATTTTTTCAATCATATTTGTTGAAAGAGATAATTTTCTAGAATACAAAATTTGTTGAGTGAGAGAATCTTGTTTTTTTTTTACCAATCGATACTCTACACAAGCAACCGACACTTACTCGCAATTTACCAAATTTCCGAGATTAGAGTCCATTTTTTCAATAGGAGGCCACTGAAATATTAATGATATTTCTTTAGCTTCAGTGGAATTTTCTCCACTTTTTTCTTCCCATCGTTTAATAGCTTCTTTTATAGTAGTAGGTTTTGCCTAAATCAAGTCCTTAATGACATAAAAATATTATTTCATCTTTTTTTTAATATACTGAAAACATACTCACCATTTCACGACTGTACTTATCGATTAAACCGGGATCATTTCTATGGTTACCTATTGTAGATTGTACAATCAGTCGTCAACAAAATTTCTTCTTCGCATAAAACATTAAGTATGATGTTTATTTTTTAATTTTATTTACTTAGATTATGTTCTTTCGTTTATTACACAATTTTCTGCCTTTTCATTTTTATTTCCGAGTTGAATATTTTTTCTTGTATTCATTCACTCTTTCGAAAAAAAAATAACATAAAAATAGATAAAATATTATTTTAAAATTACAATAGAATTCATAAACATTACAAAAAGTACACGAAATTCAGAATATATGCAAATTAATAATTAAATGAATTTTACAAAATTATAATACCTGAGCTTTAACTTTTTTAGTTACTATCCATTCATGTTTTCTGACATCAGTCATTGATAGTCGCTCGTCGGGCGTATATTTTAATAATTTAGAAATAAGATCTTTTGCGAGACTGGACATGAAACTTGGATAGTGAATATCAATTTTTTTAATCCGTTCAAACGTAGCACTTTGACTATTTGTTTCGAATGGTGGTTTACCAACGATAAATTCGTAACATAATACTCCAACACACCAATGATCAACTTTTTCGTTGTACGTACGATTTTCAATCATTTCTGGAGGAAGGTAATCGACAGTACCACACATAGTTTTACGTTTACTAGAAGGCGCGTGAACTGACCATCCGAAATCGGCCAACATAATATCTCCATTAGCGAGTAAAAGTAAATTTTCAGGTTTGATATCACGATGAATTACTCGGTTTTTGTGACAGTAATCGATAGCATCGGCAACTTGATCAATAAATTTGGCAGATACTTCTTCACTTAATCTGTGATGCGGTTGACTTTGTAAATAACGATAAAGCTCTCCTTTTGCTGCGAATTCTAAAACTAAATAAATACGTTTGTCGTCGCTGAAATATGTTAAGAGCGGCAGAATATGAGGATGACTGAGATGAGTTTGGATTTCAATTTCTCGCAAAACTTGATGTTGCATGTTATGTTTAAGCAGTTCGGATTTGATGAGCAATTTTATTGCCACGATATAACCGGTATTACGTTCTTTAGCTAAATACACTCGACCGAATTTACCTCTTCCCATAGGTGTACCGATGTAAAAATCATTCAAACTCCACTTGTAATCGGGGCCTTTACGTTTCATATCTTCTTTAATGCTTCGAGTCAGTTTTTTCAACTCTTCTCGGTATATTTCCGGTGTTCCGGCAGGAATTGATTCGTTGGGTGAGACGTTCTCCTGGTCGTCTAAACATAACGAAATTCGTATTATAAATAGTTCTTCGGTTGAGTATTACAAGTTAAGAATCGAAACTTACTTTTGAAATCGGTCTTTATCTCAGTTTTCATTTTAGATAAGTCCCTTGAAATCACAAATTACTCAAAAGAAAAATTTATCATAGGAATTTTTCAATTTCTTTACTTCATTTATTGTTTCACCTTTGGGAATTTTTTGTTTTAAAATAACGAACTTTGTATCAATGTTACCAATATATCTTTATATAATAAAAAATTGCGTATTTATCAAATTCTATTTAGCAAACCTAGTAGTATAAAATTAAACTAATTATTTTCAAATAGCAACTCTACTGGATTAAAAATTGTACTGATGCAAATTCAGTTAGTTTAATTTTTGATCTGTAAATTCGTTGTATACTGATGAAATTACCTGATTTCACTTATGTACACGTCACAATCACGTGATACATGACATCAAATTCGGGATTCTAAATTTTCAATTTCAGATCTTGAGCCGCGACTAGTTCATTGAAGATAAAGACTAACAAAATGACAAATAAACTAAATTATTACCTAATAAAAAATTTTAATTTTGAATAAGGCAGTCTTGTAAAATTAAAGTCATGTATCACGTGATCACTTGATTGTGACTTATACACTTGTCACGCGAATTTTGAGTAGTTTTAATGTATAGTAGTAGGTTCGCTACAAAAATTATTAGTTCTATTTTTCAATAATAGGTTCGTTAAATAAATAATTTTTTTATTAATTTCTTTTTGTTTATTTTAATCGGCTTTGATAAGAAATTTCAAACTTCAAACTCAAACTTTCACATTTTCTTACAGAGTACTTGAATTATTAAAGAACTTTTCAACTATTAATCAATTATTTTCATAGATTTTCAATTCTTACATACATACATACCTACATACTACTTATAATCGTTTATCGATAAATACTACATCAACAATGACAGCACCATTAGAATCTGTGGTTCAAGAAAGGCAGTATGAACAAATTGACAGAGAAAAGGTAATATTTTTATGTACTTACGTTATGTAAAATCGTTCGTCTTCTTGAAATTCTGTAATTTCAGACTTGTCCATTACTTCTAAGAGTATTTTGCACCTATGGTAGACATCATTCCCTCTACGACTATCAAAAAGGAATACTTCCATTGAACGAGTTTCAAATCTACACATGGTTGGTATAATAGATCATTATCTACTCTACATCGTTCGAAATTTTTCTTATTTTTTATAATTTTTTTTAGGATGGATGCAACATTACGAGAAATTACGAATTTAATAAAAGAAGTTAATGCAGACGCTAATGAAAGAGGTACTACGTTTGATTTTCAATTAGTAATCCCGGACAGATATACTGCAAGGTATCTCGGAAGAGAAATCGGAACTACGTGTTGTGGTCAGAAAAGTCCCGATGACGAAAAAACTCTGAATCAGTGCAAGTAAGTTATTAATCTCTCATTTTATTAAAATTTCGTACGTATTAATCGACTGCTTGTTTTGTAGATTCGTAATCGGAGATTATATGGATGTTAATATAACCTTACCTACTCGAAACACTGGCGGTCCTATGCGACGTGGAGGTGGACCTAGATACAGAAACTAACAATTCGTCTTGGAAGTTAATTTTAATTGAAGTATTTTTACGTGATAATTCATAAGTTGTGTTTTTATGCAATTGTAATAAGCTGAAACAAATAGGTATCCTTGTACATTAATGTTTTTTTCTTTTCATAGACAACATTCAAAAACACCAATAACGTGAACGAGTTTATATATTTGGTAATACGTGAACCAAAAATAGAAAACAAATAAAAACGATAACGAATTTTTATCACTGCCTACCAAATGACTAGAAATTTGTAACGAAACTAACGACAATATTAACAAGAAAAATTCTACTCACTTCAACTGAAACCTTACATGCTGGTCATTCAGCGTTGTATGTTCCATTTTATTTTTTTTTCTACAATGCACATATAAGCTGAACTTCCACTGCAAACCACTAACATTGAAATCGGGCATTTTTCGTTCTAAACCGTGCATAAAAGAAGGTATTCGCATCGGGTCGTCATCGTTACAATATTTCAACGATTCCAAATCCGATAAATGTTCAGGGACTAAGTGTAAAATTTCAGCGATCTTTATATCCATGCCAAATAAATGAAGCCATCTTAATTTATTACAATTACGAGATAGAGTTATTATATCGAAAGGATCGATATTGCTTTTTCTCTCCTTCGATTGTTCGTACGTGAATTTTTCTAATTTAAAACAAATACTAGCAATGCTTCGTACAACCGCGCTGTTCACAGAAGCACATTTATATAATCCGATTTTTTTCAAGTTTTTAGCTAATGGTTGTTTGAAAAAATTCACGAAAGCTTCGGCAGTAACTCTTTCCGCGTAATGAATCACCAGCGTAGATAAATTATTCAAATTGTGCAGTTTTTCAAGACCTTCGTCATTCATTTTAATCATAACCTGGTGGCCCAAACATAACGTTTTTAAATTTCTGCACGAACCAATTGCAGCGAAAATCGTCTCATTTACGTCCAACGTGAAATTTTCTATATTCTCATGATAAGTGATCAACTTCAATGTCGTTAAATGAGCGCTATTATTTTGACAAAATCTATATATACCCATCGTATCAACTTTGATACTTTTAAGTCTTAGATCTTCGACGTTTTTCAAATAGGATAAATTTTCCGTAGTGATGTCGTCTACAGTATTGCGAATGTTTATTTTTTTCATCGCTCTATCTCCGACTACTTGAAATAAACCAGGTAAATTTCGAACACACGAAGAATGTTGAATTATTACTGAATTTAATTTAGGGCAGTTTTTCAATGCGTCCACGATTTTATCTCCGGCTCCAAAGCTCAGTTTTATCATTAATGATTGTAAATTGCAACAATGAGATACGTATTCGGCCAGCTCGTTTAAATCATCTCGTTCGATGAATTGCACGCATTTGATTTCTTCAGCGTGCTTTTGTAATAGAAAAGCAACCTCTTTGGCGTGTAATTTTTCATCTGCAATTATTTCTCGATATAATGAACTATCTTCAGCTAATCTGTTCCATCGGTGATTTACAAATTTCAACGTGCTTTGGAGTTCCTTTTGAGAAAAGTAATTGAAGATTCTCAGGATAATTTCATCTGGTAGATTATTGAACGAGGCCATCATTTTAACAGTCCAAGACGATAGTTAACAAAAGATGGTCTGAAAAAAAGTATGCATATAAATTATTCATTCGTTTACAAAATTGAAATCTTTAAACGATATCTCCACTGTGGTTAATTGTTTGAACACAGCAACGCTAAAGGTTTAGTTTCGGTCTGCGCCAGTATAATCAAATATATGGGTCAATTTGAATAATGAAACACGTTTAGAAAAAAAGAAATTAAATTGAAAGAAATTGAACAATAGTCGATAAATCTAATCAGAACATAACACTATGAAAATTTTTTATTTACAAAATGATTGAAATAAAAAATAAAAAAAGACATCATACCTTATCTGTTGCTAGACCAGTTAAAATCCAACATACGAGTACAATAAAAAACATTACACATAGAGTTTTCCATGTTTGATGGTGAACTAATTTTTCAAAGCACAGCTAATGAGTTTAAATATATACTTGGTATCATTACAAAAAATATCATAAGAAATAATACTGTACACACAGGGATTTCATTATCAGTTTCTCAACTGACTTTAAGAATGTGTTTGTGTTACGTAATTCAAATCATAACAAAGCAAATCGACTTTTTCAACCGATATTTTCATCGATATAACAACATCGAGTTGTAATCGCTGATTAAAAAAATAACCTAATTAAAAAAATGCTAATTTTTTCGAAATGTTTTTCAAAAAAGTTCCTCACTGTCGAACATTTGAGCAAGTTATTTTTGGGAAATGCAAAAAACTGTACACGATAGGAAATCCTGAATGCTACAACGTACCGACTCATTATGCTCATACGTCATACCTCATCATCTTTAATAATTAATTACACCCTAAATAATCTAAAAATGTATCTATAAAGTATCTGGAAATGCTGAAAAAAGAAAATTATTCCTACAAAATATATGTACAATGAATTCGTTAAATATGTTTCAATCACAAAAGAATACATTATTAAAAATAAAGAGAAACATATATAGCTTAAAAAATCGATGATTTTATAGATAGGTACATAGCTCATAGTCTTCTCGTTCATCTACAATCTCAAACCGTCGTAAGAGCACAAATGCAGACAAAAATTAAAAGTTATCGACATACTGCGATTTTGAAGAAAATAAAACAATGGCATTTTAAATAAATTTTTGAGTGAAATAATTTAGTTTTGATAAATTATCGATCAATAGATAAAGGAGAATAGAATATTGAAACGTTTACTGATTTTTAAACCTTTGTCCTACTGGTTTTCTCGCTCTGTTTTTAACCATGTTATTTAAATCTACGGAATCGCCATTAGGAAGTACGACTTTATTGCTGGAGTAATCAATGTAACCAGCTGGACTATTACCTTCTTCGGCAGGTTCTAATTTATTTTTATCACAAGGTAAACCTGAAGAATACGTGTATTCTCTTCTTACACCATCGGGGTCGATGTATCCATATTTACCCCTCGTCACACAATCATTTCCAATGGTTTCTTCTTTATAAGATCCGTCATCGTTTTCAAATCCCCAAGTGATGCTGCCGTCTGGATTATCTTCTCTGTATCTTCGTAATACCTGTATTTTAACGTTACAAATGAAATTCTTAGAATTCCGACCAGCAATAACGCGTACATATGAATGATTACTACTTAGTGTATTTTAATATTTTCATGTCACGTAATACGTGTGCGTATATTCACCTGAGCTACTGGTTTTTTCACACGTTTCTCTGGTATTTCTGATTTTTCGAATTTCGTTCTAACTGGTTTTTCAAACTGTCTAGAGATTTTATTTTCAACGAATTCGGGCTGCTGTGGTGGAGGTGGTGGTGGTGGTCTGAAATTTTGCACTCTTGGTGCTTGTTTTCTTTGAAATTGAGGTTCTTGTATAGTTGTCGGAATTTGCGGAGGCTACAGAAAAGCATTTTTGTTCAAATAAAAGCACGAACTTTCACAAACCATCAGATATTTGTGCTTCAAAATAAATAATAACACTCACTTGAGATTTAGTTGTTTGGAAATCATTTTCTTCTTCATCGATGATATTGGTATTGGTGAAGAATTGCGGTTTCGTAGGCCTGAACTGAATCGATGGTCGGAAAGGCTTAGGAGTAGGTGTATTCACCGGTGCAGCGATTGTAGAAATTTGAGGCGAGACATCTTCCTCAGTGTTATCTTCCTCTTCTTCGACAACCGGACGAGGCTGTATGGAAGAACTTTCAACCGGTTGGAAAGCTCTTGGAGATGAAGGTGAAGATAACAGTTCTGGATTAAGGGGTACCAACGATGCTGGAGGTGGGGCGCCTGCACGAGCTCTTCCTATCGGTCTACGTATTCTTTGAGGTACGCCATCATTTTCAGGATTTAATCTTTTACCTTGAGGTTGAGGTTGGTTAACTGGGAATCCTCCTGGAACCAGGAATCTCGGCGGAACGGGAGCATTATTATTGAACGTGAACTGTTGCGCCAAAATGTACGAAATACAGAGTAAAATCACCTAAAACATTTCAAAAATTAAAGACTCTTAACTGAAACAAAATTGATTCACTGAAATGAAATCAACAAAACGAAGAATCTCTAAGATCCCATAAACTATACGGCTCGTATCCGAGGTTAATGATATCTCAACGGTTCAGTGTTGCATTTCACAATTACAATTTGAGAAATGTGCTATGATTTAGAGCATTTATGATATCTAAACACCTCTCATTATTTTCTCGTGAATTATCTCCTCTTCAAATGTAGTTCATACTTGAGGAAAAAATAGCGTGAAAGTTTATTAATTATTTATGAGGTTCATAGCGTATAGGGATGCGTGTCAAATGGTTGAAATTGAAAATTTATCTGCGCATGCGTGCGCTACGCGTGTGTGGATAATTTCCACGAGCATTTGTCTGTGCATAATTTCAACGAGCATTTATAGTTGTTGGGTAATTTTATGATTCATGTTATATCTTATCTTTATTTTGAATCTTTTTACGAAGAATGAAGATTATGAACTGAACCGATACGATAATAGGTAGGCATAATGCATTGTACGCGTATAATTTCTTTGAAATTACTCATCGAGCTATCGGGCTATTGTAATTTGTATTACGTACATTTCGTTTGAAAATTGGTAACTACATATAACCGAAGACTAGAAATGTTACTCATCTTCGAGCACATTAAGTCATTTAAATCAGCCTGTTGAGTGATGTTCTATCATTTCTTCATTACATAACGTCGCCAAAAACAGTTAATTACCATGTGCGAGATTAGGCGCGGTTTATGCACAAAGGCGACCGGTGACTAGATGAACGTACAAAATAGAACCAGAGTTGTAGTAGGCGTCAACGAAAATATTGTTCAACAATTGATATTTCTAAGTGAATTAAAAATGACAAGCCAACTTAATAGCAGATTGGATTATGAAAATAGTACATGCGAGCATCATCGCTAATTATTACTTTTAGGCACAGCCAACGAAAGTCTGTGCATGAATATTTGAGATGCCATATGCATTTGTGTACATAGAAGAAGAAGATCCGATGTATATGTATGCTTGATTTAAACGCCGAAGGTAAGTGAGTGCATTTATAGCAATTTATGTATTTTTGTGAAGTTTATACAATTTATGTACTCCATCGTACTTGTAAAACGAAATACCTTTGCGAACACATGTACATGTGTAACTGTGTCTTGCGATTTATTATACGCAACTTACGAGTAGTAGATACCTTATGTAATGTCAATACTCAGATTTAGAAAATGAAAACGTGAGTGATGACGATAAGAATTTAAGAAACAATAGTATCTAATGGATTTTGTATAATTTGTGAAAAAGTCACGATTATCTGTATTTTTATATGGTAAACAGTAGGCCTTCATACATGAAACGATAACTTCGATGCCTACGTGTATATTGTGCTTAGGTATTGCAATTTATAATTCGTTAGCGTAATTATACATAGTAGTGATTTTGTTTCGCCCGCAGATTTCCACCCAAATATTATTTCAGAAGTGACACCAAACTAATATATCACATTTCGCAGATGATAATGGACAGTGAAGCAATACTTGTAAACGTAAGTGTTAATAGTGCATAATTAAATGATTTAAAGGTCATCGTACGCATTTATTATCAAGCGTACTGTTACACCTTGCAAAATTATAACATTTGTCAGTGATTTGGAAATCTTATCCCAAAAAAGGAAGTGACTGTTGATGAATATTTCCCGGGTGATATATTTCGTCAATTTTCAATTCACGTTACACCCCGAAGGCATCAAATTTACTATTTTTGCAAGGCTATAAAGAGGTCGTGTACTTGATAAAATAAGTGTTAGATTGGACAAATTATCCAGCGAAAGGTGTATATGTTTTTATAGGCAATCGAAATGTGTATGTTATGTACGATGTGTCAAGCAGTTACTTCCTCATCTTTGAGATTTTAGTTTTGATTTTACGAACGGAACAATTCATTACCAAGCCAATAAGGAATTTGCGGTCAATTAAACGCCCATTTTAATACAAGTAAGTGTAAATTTATACGAGTACTTGTGATGAGTAAAAATTTGTTACATGAAATTTGCGTTATACCCGTGCGGGAAAAAATTCATACCGTACTCATTTGGAGTATGAAAAATTGACGATTAGTGTCAAATAAACGATGAATGTAATCGACTGAGTGCGGTTTAATTACGTAACACGGTTATTAGAGGAATGTAACAAAATAGAAAAAAAAATGTTAACCGCTTAATGACATAATCAGCTTTAATTTACCTATAAACTACCAGGTATAAGGATAAGCTATATGTGTCTGAATTATATGTAAAATATCGAACTTCTCAAAAGAGATTAAATAGGTAGGTTAGGTACATACATTATTACATATACATTTAAAGACACTGTAGTATTGGTGCTAGTGTGCTTTCAAACGATCAACGAACACGGTACCAATTACACTATTAAACTACTTTCCAAAGGTTGGTTTATGGCGAAGAAAGAAACATACATGTGTAAATGTACTTTGCAGCAGAAATTTTTTTTCTTCAAAGAAATGAAAAAGTCAAAGTGGCCTTGGTAATTGGTATACGAGATGTAAATGCGAAAATTAACGCTACTAAAATGATACAATTGTACTAGTTTCGCTGCAGAAACTGGGTTATTAATTCATCACTCCAGTTTGAAAATTTATCCGGCTCAATGATTTACAATGAACAATGCCATCGTGCTTTGGAATTGGAATCATATTATGCCATATAAAGTACACTTTTACACTATTTTTTATTCTTCTACTTTCTCCCAAGAATCGACCCGACGTTTGTTTGATGCAAATACAACTAGATATCTGGTTACTGGCTTGTAGCTTTTAGCATCAGGCGAATAATTAAACGTTGACCAAACCGGTGCCATGGCGGTGATGTCGTTGACTTTACAAACGTGTAATTAATTTACGGACTTACGCCTTCGGCCAACAACTTCTAGTATACATTGTTTACAAATGCTAATATCGACGAGAGGACGAGTTAATCATTATTTTTATTTCTAATATGTCTAACTTTACGAGTATTATAGATGATAGATAACTGAAATACTTAAATATTAGACGAATAATTTCTGTTTATATCTCACTAAAGGGAACCAAATTTTAAAATATAAAATGGTCTGGTATGACTATTAACGTACGTCAAGAACGAAATTATTGATAAATTGGAACAAATTTAGCAACCAAGTTTAGAAGTGGAGGATCGAGTGTGTAATATAGAGTGCTAATAGATCACTAATTAATTATAATTTACAGGCTACAGCTATCCACTATGAGAAAAATTTTAATTATCGTCGGATTCTAGTTTTCATTAGAAGTTTTTCCACTCATTATCGAAGGATTTGAAGATGTAATTAGAAGCAAAATCCGATCTCGTATAAACTGAACAATTAAGTAAGTAGGTAGTCTATGACCATGAGTGTAAATATCAACTATGTGCTACCATAAAGACAGTATGCATTACCTTCAATGTATACTTGCGGGCTTTGGGTGTTCACTTTTTCCTTATCAATATTTATGCGATCATCAACGTTGATAAAATAATACAACTTTTTAATATTGTGCGCATACTGTATGATTATTCTTTCCGAGTAAAGTAGGTATATCCGCGAAATAGTAAATGGCTACTTATACATAATAGTACCGTTACTTTGAAAAAAGTGACCGTCAAATAAATGTATCAGACTAATTTATTGTTTTGGATTTAAATCGATAATCGTTCAACAACTGTTGTTAACTTTACGGAAATGAATTCTTACTTGATTTCGATTTAGACGATCGAGCGCATAGAATATTTGGTGGTTGGAATTTCAGAATCTAATTGTTTTCCTGATGATGAATATGCAATGCAGCTAATGTTATCTTGAAATGAATTTGGAATGGTAAAATTTGACGATTTAGAATCTCCTAGTACAATAGTAATTTATTTTAACGAGAAAGCACCAAGAGCAAGGTCGTGTAATAACATTTTCAATAATTTTTAATCACTTCTGCATACCGTTGAAAACGCGATCATTACACATGGTTCAAACAAAAGCGTAATTTGATGAGATAGGGGTAGTATAGGCAACCAAACTGATTCCAAAGGAATTTATGGTAGTAGGGGGAAAAGAAGGAAGATGAAATGTAAACAAAACAAACTTTCGTTTTCTTTTCTCCTCATTTATAGACTTTTTTTTTTTTTTAATTCCGAAATTCGTTCGTGTTACAGATTTTTGATCTTATCATCAGTTATCAACGGAATATTCGTATTTATTTTGAACACTCTCCCGAATAACGAATACACGTCATTTACAGTGTGGTTTTCTTCGAATCGATGAACTGATCCAGAAAAACACCTCATAATTCAATTGGAAACATTTAACGCTTGGGTAAATATCGAACAAAACTAGTTCAAATTACCATCCTACCATACACTTCTTTTGCGTTTCTAATTGCTGCTCGCATAGTAATAGTTTTTATCAGTTCACCATAGTTTTTTGAACCCATTTTTTTTTTTTTTGTTGTTATTGTTTCAGATACCTAGGTTTATGGTACAGACTCCAATTGATTACGTATTTTCTGTTCTTGCTACTCTACATTATGGATACCGAAAAGTCGAAGAGATGAAGCGGAAATAACGTTATAAAATCATATTCTATTATATAATATAATCATGGTAGGTGTATATGTGCTGGTAATATTGAACTGCATTAGTTAATATTGTATCAATGCATGTGAAATATCTTTTAGATTTTTTTCCTGCACTTGAATACTATTCTCGTTGGCAATAGGTGGTAATATTGTAATGCTGATGGCAACCAGCGATCAAACGACGTTAGTGTTATGTTTGATATATTATCCAAAATGCCCAAGTACCGTTTACTATTTCTACGTGTAGTTATGATTCGAATGTATCATCATGTCATTCTGCAGAAGAATACGTGTATAGACCAAGAAATGGCGCGGCAAATGCACACGGTACCAATTACTTTTATGTACCGTTGCGTTTTCATATTATTGCGACGTGATATTACGACATTTAGAGTTCAATCATCCCAATTAACATAATAGGGTGGGTCCTACTCTTATGTTAAATTAAGTCACTCGTTCAAAGGAAATTATAATTCTTGTGCCGCATACTAACAACACCATTGTCACAGTTTCATCATTGGCCACGCGTTTTTCGATGTCCTAAAAAATCCATCATACAAAACAAAACTTGAAAACTTAAAAAGCGTGTGTTCTAAAATTGGCATATTTGCATTAATTTGTCTAATCGGGTTGTATCTTCTGTACACATATTCGGTGGTTATGTGGTCAGTTTGAAATCTATTCCGTCTTGGTTTTTGGTGTTGGAGGTTAGATTTTACGTAATACATTTCGGTTCTATATGATAGTACATATACGGACGTAATAATTTGTTAATTATATATATATTTTTTTTAATACCTATGCGATAGCCGAATAGAAATCAACGATATTTTATTTGTAATTAAGTATTTGAATGTAGGATGGATTTATTTAAATTTTGGCATCAGTAATAGATATATGTGGAAGATAATAGATAAATCAGGTGCATTGTGAACGAAAGTACGAGTATGTGATGCCAGCTTACCGGAAAGATAGCCAAGATAAACGATAGAATGATTGTAATAAGGTTCCGCGATATTTTATATTTTATTAGCTCTTATGATGGTACACGAGTTGAATTTAATTATGTATTTTTTTCCCATTTTTTATTTTTATCGAGTGTAATGGTCTTACGTTGATACGCCAACGAATAAATGTAAGGGCATTAGACCGAATACGCGGTGACACTGATTTCAGACTGTAGCTATAGATATTGAAGGTTATTCACTTAGGAATCTCTTCATTATAGATGCGATTCGATCGTAGACTATTTTCACGAATAATCCGCGTATTCGTGCCATTGTTGAATTTAACGAGAAATATTCCCTAAAGAGATGATTGAAAGGTTTTTTTCATTTTAAGAAAAATCATTTTCAAGGTGAATGACACCCCGGTAATAATATGTGAAAATAAAAAGCCATTTTGAAACATTTTCCTCGTTTTTTTTTTTTTTTTTGGTTTTTGGTGTTTGGAATAAGATCGTTTTCCCAATTTTATATTTTAACTTTATTATTACGATTATTTTTGAAATTGTTTTATTTCTTGTATTTGATCTTCAATTCGACTAAAATCATTTTATTTTACGTTTCAGGTGCATCAATATCTCGTTAAATAGCTGACCAATTTTCCAATTAAAATTTGATCTCGATTTCAAGCAGTTACCATCCCAATTCATTTAGAAACCTTTATGGATCAAAAATTTCGACAAAAAATCCCCTTTTGTAAGTATATATAATGTGAAAATCTCACTTACCTGTACAAATAACAAACAAAGTTGCATGTTGGAGGAGCCTAGAAGCAAAAGACCACTAAGATAAATAATTAAAAAATAACGTAACGTTTACTGCAAGACCAAGTATATCACGACCAACGAAAAAAATATAATATTTAACTGGTAAAAAAGAAAAGAAAAAGAAAAATTACACCAGCCGCATTCTGCTCGTAGTATAATGGTACCGGCGGTAGCTGACTTCTATAATGATATCAAATATAGAATGGAGGTTCTTTCCTGAAGCGCATTGTCGACCTCTCTCTCTCTCTCTCTCACACTCTTTTTCTTTTACTCTACCTATACCTCTTCGCTATACAGATACGTGCATACGTCGTGGAACTGGATTTTTAGCGTAGGAGAGCAACCCCGCCTAAAACGATACGTTCGTATAGATTCTGCTGCTGTGTTTGTGTATTGTGGGCATATGTATATGTGTATGTAGTACTTACTAGAACAGATTCATAATGTAATTTAATCTTTGTCTTAATCCTTACGCAATGGCTGGAGGACGTGTTGCACTTTCTGTTTCTTTTAAAGGTTGTTTGTTTATACATTTAGACGAACGAATTCAATGCATCGACTCCGGCGTTCTCTCGTTATTGCTGTATCGTCTGTAGGCAGAGAGGTGTACTCGGTATTTAGGCACGCCGAAGGCGAATATTTTCACACTTGCAAAATTTTCCTCCAGGTGCGTTGCTCCTCTTGTGGCTCTCTGCTCTCTTTGTGTCGCTAAACCAGAAACGATTTTTTTTATTTTTTTACAAATGGTAAAATTAGCTCTCGGGTGTTGCGTTTTTTTTTTTTTCGGTGGATGTTGTTGTGGCTTGGCTCATCGAGGTTAATAGTCTTTTTTTTATGGTGATTTACCGCAATAAGCTAGTTTGTCACGTGAAAATATTTGACTAATGTGGAATTTTCCACGTGACAAGGAAGAAGCGAGAGAGAGAGAGAGAGTGTGTTGGAAGAAAATTATTTTCGATCTTAAAGGAATTTAAAATATTTGTTTTTTTTTTATTTTATTTTTTTTTTACGTAAACTCTCGACGTGTAGGAGACATCGTGATTACGTTGTTTTGTATCTGCGGTCGTTTACGTTTATCGACTCGATCGATCGTGATTTCTATATCGATTATGTGTAGGGTTTCTTTCAAAACATGATTGGAACTTGGAAGTAGCATTAATTAAATATTTTCCAGTACAGTTTTGAGCGTTTTTATAGAAATATTTCTATGTTTTGAGTTTATTCTTTCTTTTTAATGGGAATTTAAAAAAAAAAATTGAAAAAAAAAATTTCCTCAGATTAAATTTTTTTTCCATTTGAGTTACCTATTTTATTGAATTTTTGAAATTCAGGAATGGTGTATGATAACTTCCTAGGTTCATTAAATGGAAGGCTAGAGGGCGATATTGAGAAAATTATGGCCTAGCAGGTTTCAGTAGGTAAAAAAGCTTCGATTTCGCCATCTCAATGTTAACAATTCAATGAAATTTTCAAAATTCACTTACACAACTACGAATCGTAAACCAGAAACCGAAAAGAGCAATCTTTTGTACTTTTTAGTAGAATAATTTTCATTGTCGGATTCTCAAAGAAAAACCACGCTGTTAAAATATAACAAAATACAAAGTAGGTGGAGGAAGTAGTCGTACAATCCAACTCAGAATCCAGAACTCCATTTAGGCTATTTTTCAACTTGTCAGATATTTATGCCTATGGGTACTTTAATACGATTTCGCAGGTCGACATTTTTGGATTTTAGAAATGCTACTTTCGTTTTGATCATTGTATTTGCACTGAAATTTGAAGCTGATTTTAAAAAATGTAATCGTATTTTTTCTATCACATACAGTTTTTTCACGAAACTAAAAATTTCCCCTATAAAATAGACTGTGATTCGATAAATTTCAAAATTAACTTGAATGATATCAAAATAATGCATAACACATTAAATACATTTAGTGTATGATCTAAAAAAAAAAAATTACGGTTGAATTACTGCAAAAAAAAGGGCTTTCACTTGCATTTAACGTGGGTCTAAAGTGCAATTTGACAACTGGTTTTTAATCTAGAATATATTTAGAAAGAAATAAGCTTGGATGCCAATTTTTCTAGCCCTTGCTACCATGAAGATCCGCTCCCCTCTCTTAAAAATGCACTCAATGATTTTTTGAAGACCTCTACATTTTTGTTTGTAACAAATATTACGTTTGGAACGATCTTTGCGCCCCAAATTTCAAAAATGTATCAATAGAAATGCTCAAAATCAAGTTATTCTCATTTATTGTAAAAAGTATCGATCATAGCACAAAACAAAAAATCACAATAAATATTCGGAATAAAATTTTACACCTAAAGTGTTCATCGTAATGCCCCCCCCCCACTACTTGCTTCCTACGTTTAAAATGAGAGATTTGGACCTGTACGATCACTGAAAAATTTCGTTGCAGAATACTGTCTCGGAGAGTCTCCTAAAAATTTTTTGGAGTGCAAAAGTCACCTTCCCCCCCTCCTTGACCACTTCCTTCTGTGCAGTAAAAAATTTATGTTTCTCATTATGAAATCGTCATAAAGATGTTTTAGCGGTCGAAAATTTGTAACCAACCTGTGAGTGTGTGTGTGTGTGTGTGTGTGTGTGTGTGTGTGTGTGTGTGTGTGTGC
>FIZR01026308.1:0-42350 GCA_900060175.1 Ferrisia virgata
AGGGGAAGTTGAGAGAGAGAGAGAGAGAGAGAGAGAGAGAGAGAGAGAGATGGATAGAGAGGCTGCATGAGAGATTGTAGTATATCAGATGAGAGAAAAAAGTTGCGAATTGCGTTATATTTTATAACATTCCATTTATTGTATATTTTGTGTTAAAGAGCAGGCAAACAGTAGAAATATGACTAAAGCCGCCGAAGTTTATATAACCACATTATTCCATAACGTAAATAGTATATATGTCCCGCTGATACCCTCCTACGTCCGATTTTCGAGCTCCCGCTTCGCAGAGCGGTGACTCGTCGGTGCGGAGGGGTGTCGAGGTATGTATTATCGTACCGAAATGTATGAAACGTAGGCTATATCTCAGATAAAAGCAATTGTTCGTTAATGAACTAATTATTTGCATTCGTCTGTTTTTGACGCGTATCATTTTATATGCTAAATGGACAAGTTGATGAAGAGCAACGCCAGCTTGGCGTACTGAGTTGGTCGAGGCGCTTTTCTCCTATATTATTATACATTGTATACGCCGAACAGCGGCGTAATTTGCCATACCCTAACTCTTACACCCCGCCGATACCCGAGTACCATATTCGTATCCATTAGATGCCGTTTTTAGCGTTTCGTATATAATTTTATGTGCGATACGACTGGTGGTGCGAACCGTAAGCTGTTTTTGTATATAGCAAATATACGTACGAAAGCTATTATAAATCTCAACAATCATCGGCTTCTCATCGTATCAATAATTAATTACTTTAATGGCGTTGCCCGCCTACGTATCTGCATCCTTCTTGTGCCTCTGAGGCAGTATGTTGAAAGGGAATAGACAACGTGTATGAGAATAGAAGTGTAAAGTAGGTTTCCAGACGAAAGGGAGATGCTTTGATTGACGAAACGAAACGTCTGAATTTATTAACTGCAAGATGCCACCGTCAGTTTGAGAAATCTGCTGAAATATAGGTAGTTAGTTTACGTACCTGTACTTTCTAAGATATTTCGTTTTTTTGTCGTTTTGTCTGTCGAGTACACATCACTTTTTTCAAAATTTTGCTTTGTTCAGTTCGAGGTAAAATGCCGTGAAAAATTTTTATAAACTAGGAATTTCTATTATTTTGTATTTTGTCTCTTACTACTTTGTACTGAAGATGAAATCATCAGTAGGTCTTAGTCGCTTACGACCATATTGCATCTAAAAGAGCGCATCACCTGTCACGATCTCGTGGCCGTGAAGTAGCTCTTACCACAGAACCCATTCGTGCTTTGATGATGTCAGACCACGTGATCGGAGATCTTCCTCTTCCTCTTTTAACAGGGGCCTCGCCAAAGAGAATGTCTTTTTCGAGATTTCCGACTTCTGTCCTGGTCATATGTCCAAAATACCCTAGAATGCGTCTTTCGCATGAAACACTTAGCCTGACTGGTTCCTGTATTTCGTTGATGATTGAAATATTGGTTCGTCGCGCTGTCCAAGGTATCCTCAGCCTCTTTCGCCAGACCCACATCTCAAAGGCGTCGATTCTTCTTTTATTATTTGCCTCAACATCCATGTTTCCGCAGGGCATACAGGAAAACAGAGAAAACAAGTGACTGTATAAATCTCTTCCTTGTCTTTCTGGAAATCTTGTTATTACCCGTGAAATTACGCAGTCTGGTCATAGCTGATTTGCGCAGAGCGATTCGGTGCCGTATTTCTGCCAACGAGCCTCTACCTGCTTCGATGATGGAGCACAAATAAACGAAAGCGTCGACCTTTCCATATTTGCTTAGGGCTGTAGAAACTGGAAGACACTTGGCCCGATCCACCACCATGACTTTCGTTTTCGATGTATTTATACGAAGTCCAAGTTTTTCGCTGGCTATCTTCACCAAGCTGATGAGCTCCGCCATTTCCTCTTCATCCGAGGCAATCAAGGCGGTATGATCTCTTCCTTCAATGGAAATACCACCAGTCCAATGTTCTAGAGCTTCGCGAATGATATGCTCACCATAGAATTGAACTCATATAAGGACTCCCCAAATCTACATCAGCAGTCACTCCAATTTCTCTTGAAACTTTGAAGAGCTTCTCCCAATTCAGGCAGTCAAAGGTTTTGCTGTAATCTATGAAACACATCACCACAGGTTTGTTGAACTCCCTGCACTTTTCAATGATTTACCATACATTCATTATCTGCTCCTTTGTGCTTCTTCCTGGCATGAACCCGGCTTGTTCAGGTGGAATTTTCCTGAGTACATACGCCTTGGTCCGGTTGTTTAGGATTCGTAACATGACTTCGCTGCCGTGTGGAATTAGGGGCGATTGTTCGATAATTACAGCATAATCTTGCATCTCATTTCTTATGCAAGAGAATCAGCACTGAAAACCACGAATAACTCAAAAACGAGTTTTCTGTCTTTGAACTCATTTTCTTATTCTACATCACAATTTTTTAGGAGAAAAAAATTCTCTAGCTTACTTGGGTTCGGAAACACAGTAATTTAAAAATCTCTTTCTACTCGCTCCCCGTAAGGGCTGAAAACTTCCTCAAAAATTCATAGGTAGGTCTTCGTCCTAGCCTAACCTAACCTAATCCTCCTGAAAAATACATTTTTTCAGCATTGTGGCGAACGTTTTTTGCACTCAAATTATTTTTCATAGTCATTTAAAAATATTTGAGCACATGTTGGAATAAAACATCAACATTTCAAATTTTAAAAATGTTGAAAGAATGTTTCTTGAATTTTTCCCATGTAGGTTCATCACCTGTATTTTTGCTCAAAATCATTACTGGAAGCGATTTTTGACTTTTTGTTCCTTTTTCAAGGTGTCAAAAAAGAAAATATTTTTCAAAATTTTTATCTAAAATAAATGAGAATTTTTTTTTTTGTTGCGAATGTTCAATTCAAAATCAGAGAGAAAAATTACCTTCAAGTAAACCCACTTAATGCAAATATTTGAAATTTCAACCGTTCTTAAATAATTTTTTTTTCTTAGTATGTATCATTTTTCTTCGTTTTTATGACTCTTAAAAAACAAGACGAAGCTTGAAAATTACAGCAAATCAATTGCATGGCTAGATAAAATGATCAAGTTTTCAGCATTTCTTGATTTTTTTTTGAAATTTTCTAAAAAAAAGTGCGTAGCTTTGAGATTTACAGCAGATAATGTCTTTCCTTAAATAGTCATTTTTACTTGTTTTTTTTTACGAGTAAAATTTCATTACAGTTTTTTTTTTTAAATATCTTTATTTTAGGTCGCTTCCCCTTTTGCGGGTATTAGCGACAGTTAAAATTACGAAAAATCAATAGCACGCGAGCTTCCTTTTCATTTTTAGGCTAAAATTTTTCGTAAAATAGTGTCGAAAGAAATACATAAAAAAAGAAGGGCTAAAGTCGGATTTTACACCAACGCTTTGCTTTTAAACAGATTTTATATGTAGCATGTTACTAATTTACTACGATCAAAATATCAATTACTGGCAAAAGAGTAGGTTGTCAGTGCGGTATCTTATTTTTTCTCGTATTTTTTTTCTCTTAGCCCGAAAGATGACGGATTACGGCGGAGGGTGTCTTGTAATTGGAGTGCGGATCCGCACTTTGCCCTGTGCGAGTTATTTTTTCGTCAAATTTATCGCAAAAGATGGGAGGCGTTTTTTTCTTCCTTCTAAGATGTTCTCGGTGTTGTAATATCGTTTAAAACATATTTTCACCAGCGTTGAAACGTTTTCATTTCCGTTTCGGCAATTTTTTTTCGCCTCTTGTATCTTGTCAATTCTTGGTTTTATGTCGTGATGGCTGTTTTTTTTTTCTGTTTCCTCGCTTACTCGCGTAAACGCGACGATCTCTAGCAGAGTGGAATTGATATGATGGATGATATAAAATTCAAATTATTGGATCGGTGGAGATGAAATACGACGCGGCGTGGCTTGTAAAAAATTTAAGGGTAGAAATTAAATTTTTGGGTGGTTTTTAATGAAGTTTTTTCCTTCATGTGTAGTATTGTATTCGAAATATGATTTTCTGTCGTATTACAAATCAAGCGAAAGTAATAAGAGAGAAGTTTTAATTTTTTTTTCAATTAATTTGATCACTCATTTGTTTGCCTTTTCAAAGTAAAAGTGGGTGTATGGCATGAGTTTCGTTGACAGTCACATATGCTCACTTGTGTTTATTTGTTCAGGTTTTCCTTTTGTAGCTCAATTTGAAAATTTCTTATGAAAAATATACGATTCATTTTAATACTAAAAGTGCATGCACTCTACTTTCATCGGTGTTTATTTAGGGAACAAATAAAGCAATCTTATCTATAAGGAAAGTGCGTTCAAGCTATACAAAAAAAGGAGAGCAAAAGAGCGAAAGAAGAAAATGTACTACTGGTACGCATACCGACTACTGCAGGAACCGTCTCCATTATTTAATTGGAGGAATTATTTTACTCTGGAAGTCGAGTTCATTCGAAGAATGTAGTTAATATATAAATTTCAAACTGAACTGCGATCCGCGAACTTCCACGATATTCTTATATACACGTTAAAATATTAGACTTTGCAAAAAAGGATATTTTACCGGAGCCTGGTACGCTGCTTTGTTAATTAAAAAGAAACTTTCGTTTTCTTCCGTTAGAATTTTTAATGGTTTTACTTTTACAAATTGTGATGAACTTAGATGATACGATCAAAAATGAACTCTTCTTTTTTTTGGAAGTGGGAGTTTCGTTGTTTCTTATTTCATTCAACCTGCAATGTGTACTGGTTTTTATTTAGTATAATTTTATTTTCGCAAAAACTCATTTGCATGGGCTAAGTAGTCCATTTTTATCGTTTTCAGAATTGAAATGTCGGTGAGTATGATACAATTTATTCCTCCCCCTGTCTAAGAAAATTTTACTGGGTTCAAAAAGAATGAAATTACAAGAGGTACGGTATGCTGTGATTGTATTTTAGAAGAAACTGAGCCTAAGATACAGAGGTCAACTTTTTTGAACTTGGTTGAAGAATAGTTAATCTCTGATAAACTGAGAAATAACTTATGAAAAAAGAAGTAATCAGCTGTAGTAACACAAGTGGTGCGGATTTTGCAATGTATGCAGTTAAAGGGTTTTAAGCAGCGTTGTATCTTCATTATCGGTTCAGTTTCAACAGTTTTATCAGATCCAAAGTCTTTTGGTACTGTAATAGGCCAAATAGAACATAAACGAAATAAACAAAAATACTGAAATAGTGAATAATTATGAACAAATATACCGAGTCAAACTGGCCCAACAAAAAGATAGGGTTTCGGAAAGTGGTAATAGCTGTGGCCCAGCTATCTTTGAAAGCGTTATAAATTTTGGGCTTATTTGACAAAAACTTCATTCGGAGTGTATTCAACTTATTTTGCATTTAAAAAACACAGTCAATGACGTACACCAGGTTGTAATATAAGAGAATCACAAAATCTAGAGCCAAACAATATGTTATAGCTAGCTCCAAAGTTTTGAGTGACAGCAACCCTTCAGAATGTCGTACACAATTCCTCATATAGAGTTAAAGTCTTTCAAAGTAGATACTCCTCGATAGCACTTCGTGATACTATCAATGATGCAGCTGAAATTGAGTTCACAGAACAGTTTGCATGTTTTAATTACTGCAGGGGCCAAGCCATGCAAATTTTGAATTATTTCCAAAGAAGAAAGAGAAAAAAATTCAATAAGACATTTTTTCCAAAATATCTGAACAAATTGCGTGAAATACATGATTCGTTATATTTTACGAATAACTTTACATACTCTCTTCAAATTTTTCATCCTTAAATCGTATACATAACGTTATGATGGAAATCGAACATCTCTATCTTTTTTCAATTTAGGCCTGCAAGTTTTTAAAACCACCTACAAACTTGTCAAAAAACAGAATTTTTAATCCAAGTAACTCAATTCCTGCAATAAATAGGGTATGCAAAACATTCTACACGAGTTCAACTTGGGTTGCTATACTTGCATTATAAAGGAGGTACTACCAAGATGGAACATCCTGTATAATGTATCGCTCCAGAGAAGGAGCCCAATTTGCTCCAGTGTAACTTTGAAAGGATACTTTGGTGGTTGGAGCACACTATGGAGATACTTAGATACTTGACCGAAGTTTTGGATGCTCAACCTCACCAGTATTTGAGAGGGATACTAATCGATTTGCGTAATTTTTTGTTGTGTTATAGACCTTTATGAGAGGCATCTCTAAAAAAATCAACATCCCCCTTCCCTTATAAGTTACCCTCACAATAAACTTTTAAAATTTTATTATTTTTTTTTAGCAATAATACTGGTTTCGTACAATTTTAAAATCGTACTTTTTGGGTGTGTACTTGACAAAAATTCAAAATCAGGGACATAGCGAAGCCAACTTGAGGGGGAGGGTAAAAAAGAAAAATTTGTCTACTAAAATCTATAACTTTTACCACCGTTTCCAACTTTTTTTGAAAAGTAAAACATATGGTTTCTATGGTGTAAAAAGCACTGTTTTTGCAGCCTAAGTTCACAAAATCGAAATAAAAATAATAATTTTCATACCTGAGTAACGCAAGGGCAAAATTTCGAAAAAATTGGATTTTCAGCACCTAAATTGCATTTTTTGAAGTTTTAAATTCATCTTGGTAAGTAGTGTAGGTGACACAATTTTTCTCTTTCTCAAAATTTTTTTGCCAACTTTTCACAATTAACAATTTTTTTAAAAACTTTCTCAGTTGACAAGGAGAGAGGTGATGCCTCCCTAAGCGACGTCCCTGCTTGTAATATGGGGTTAACAGAGCTATACTGAAAAATTTTGAAAGTGTCGACATTTTTTTCATACTCAGTCTAATTGTAGTTTGTATGTAGGAGCAGAAAATCATGATCGAGAAGTAAAACTCTCATAGGAGCCTTTGCTGGATCTAGCACCATTTCTTGAAATATTAAAAAATCCAAAATATAACCTCTCTTGAAATCTTCTAATGCAAATTTATAGATCATTGGTCCGTGGTAAACTCGAATATAGGTGTCCAGCTTTTAAAAAAGCTTCCAAAAAACTTTGTCAATTATAAACACAGTGCAAAATTCAGATTTACGCATGTGTATTGGAACTTTACCCCGCTCTTCTATAGATAGTATTTACTGTGAAGCAGCTGAACTCCCTCCTGAATTTAGAAGAAATCTAATATCCAATAAATTCCTTGTATCTGCGGTATCAGACCTCACAAACCCTATCAGAACCTCTATTCATTCATACATTAAAAACCGTAATTTGTACAATGAAACCTCAATAGCAGATTTTGCACCAATACTTGAGAATAAAGTATAAACGTATCAGACTTGAATCATGAGAATCCAAAATTCTCCCATGGTTGTTTCAACATCCTGATATTAATCTAACTATGAATAACTATTGTAAGAAACAGATTCCGCATCATATTATCAGAAGGTATTATCACGAAAAAATTGACGAATATCAAAGGTTTATTCAGTGTTTCACAGACGGATCCAAAATAGAAACCGATTATGTCGGATATGCTTTTTCCATTAATCAAATGGCCAACCATTATATGATTCAAAAATACTCCTCAATCTTCACAGCAGAACTTATGGCTATTTTACATTGCTCGATAACTTTTCCAACCCTCCATATTTAAAGCAAACAGTTTCTAATTCAAAGCGATTCCTTAAGTGTTTTGATATCCATTCAAAACAAATTCTCGATAAATCCGATAGTAACCCATATCCACCAACAACTACATATTCTCAAAACTCTAAGCCTCTAAACTTCAATAATACCAAGCCACATAGGAATCATTGGAAACGAAGAAATAGACCATTACGCAAAATCTGCAATAAACTTCTCTTCTATCAGTCCCCAATCCATTCACGACTTGAAAAATCACTCAATCCGAATTGAACTTACAAAATGGCAGAACGTTTGATCTTCAAAAACCTAAAACAAACTCTACCAACATAAAAAGTCCATAAAACCCTAGAAAAATTTATCACATCGAAACTGTTCAGATGAAATAACTATTACACGGCTCCGAATTGGACCCACCAAACTTACACACGACCATCTATTTCAAAAAATCATTTCTGCTATGCCGAACCTATTTCAGTACGTCACCTTCTTTTCGAATGCCTAAATCTCAACCAAATCCGCAATGATTTAAAAATCCAGACAACCAACCTAAATATACCTGATGATATCCACATTTCCGGGGCTGTGAGGCGGTGCAATGAAGGTGAAAAGTCGGGATTTCAGAAAGGCCCGTTTACAACCCCCTCCAAAATGTACATACCAAATTTCAATTTCCTAGCTCAATTCGGTGGGGAGACAGGGATTGAAAAATTCCTTTCCTTCTTTTCAAAAATTAAACTAAACAACCAAACCTGACAATCGACACCGGGCGTAACAATCCTGGCAATTTACACACGCTCAGTATAATAAGAAAAAGGGGGAGGGGGAGTACACCTGAAGATGAAGTCTATGTTATAGAAAATATCCAGAAGATAATGAAAAGCAGAAAAATCAAAATCAATTTATCCAAAAATCGACATTCAAAAGCAATTAGAAAGTGAGCCGGAAAGCTTGTTGACCCATTTCATAACCTTCAAAATCAAACATTAAATCGCCTTCCACATACAGTAAATAGTGCTGTTATGGTCTTGGCTAAATTTGAAGTGTACCCGAAGCCAGACTGTTAGGTTCAATCATCTCCTTAAAAACTACTTACTAAATGTTTCAAATACCATAGCAACGCAACGTGTTAAGTTCAAATTGTAAAAGGGGAAAAGCCGAAGTGGCATAAGGGAAATGAAACGGAAAAAGTACATCACATCATAGCGCACTATCCACGACATATGAATCAAGAAGACAGTGAACAGTAGTACCACTTATACCTACGTTTGTACACTTGGACAATAAATGGCGGAACTATATTGAATTAGACATGTCGACGGTGTTGCTCGAGTCGCAGAAACAAGGAAAAGCTAGCTGCTGTTTTAAAGGTGTATTCTCAAATTACCCATGATATGTCGAATTAAGAAAAAAATTACAACAATGTAAATATAAACAGCTTAGAAAATGAAAGCGAAAAAAAAAAAAAGAAAGCCCCCGACGATATAACTGAGAAGAAAACAGATAAACACAATTAAATGAGAAGTCGGTAGATAGGCAGGTATTCGTATGAGAGAGAGAGAGAGAGAGAGAGAAAATTTCTCCTCATCGTGGTTTTGAAACCGAAATATTTTCTAAAGCTTTTTCGGTGCGGTCGTAAAGGTATCAAAGTCCGTCGTTGGAAAAAAAAAGAAAAAAAAAGGAAAGGTAATCTTGTTATCCGTATAAATACGAGCAGGATGGTCGAAAAGTATTCATTGATGAAACGGTGCGGTACGACGCGACGCTACGGACGAGGCGGCAGATCCGACCAGGGTGGTTTAATCCTTCTCTCGCATGGCTGTCTAGCTGCTTGTGTGAGAGAACAGGCTATAATAGAATTTGTACACGCTTGTTGGAGCGCTAATTAAGAAGGATGTCCAACTTTTATTCGTCGTTAATGGGCTGATGGTAATGGAATGCAACGTTGATACGAGTTTTAATATGTTAACTTCATAATACGTTCGATAAATACAGACGCACACGTAAAGGGTACCACGTAGTAGACTTTATATCTGTAGACATAGATATACCTAGTAATGATAGAAATTCAGAGGTGTTGACGTGTTACACGTGCGTAGAAAAAAAAACACCGTGTACCGTATAACGGATACACGATATCGTATGAAATTGTCGTTTTCAATTTGCACCAAAGTAAACGTGAGTTTTTCGTTAGGCTGAAAAAGTTGTGTAGAGTTTTCGCGAAACATTCGAGTAGCTCGTTTTTCGTTTAATTTTCTTCGATTTGGCAAAATAACCGAGCTACCGAAGACGAGCGTAGATGAAGACGGGACTCGAAAGAGGAAAAATTTTTTATTCATTATACGTTAATCGGTTCGCTGTTCATTTTTTTTTTTCATCTGCTCGATCAATTAAAACGATTTTAAAATCACAAATTAAACTAAATACGCGCCACCGAGGCTAATTAAATCTGAAAATGTTAACTTTACGAAAGAAAGTTTGAATTTTTCCGGCAAGTTTTTTTTTTTTTTCTTCTTCTTCTATTCTCGCCTCCGCTTCTTTCTCGTCGTTTCGATGCGTTCGGTTGTTGGCACCAGAGGCGAGACATTCGTTAAAATTATTTTAAAACTAGGATACCGGTGGAGTTGGGAAAATAAATAAACGACCTTAATAATCACTACGTTTTTTTTTTCCGCGTCTTCTTCTTCATCGTAGCGAATTTTCTTAATTAGTTAATGTTACCGGTAACAAAGCGTGGTAATTTGAAAAAAAAAAACTCGAGTTAGTAATTTAAAGGACGTTCGAAGAAGAAAATTAATTGAGATACGTAGTGTAGTCGAATTACTCCTTAGTAAGGTGATGGTGGCCTAGCGGTGACGATGATGACGACAACGACAACGACCAAGACGGCGGTTCGAATTAGTTGAAGTGCTTTTGTGGGTACACATAAAACAACCAGGTATAATCGTCAAAATCTACAATCACGCGGTATTTTTCCATCCAGGTGAAAATTTTTGTAAAATTTCATCGCTGCGATGGTTTATTTTGTGATTTTAATTGGAAGGAAAAAAAATCATTCAATTTAGCTTTATCAATATGGTATGCATTTGGCGACGTTTCTGCGCTACCGTCGATCGATAATTTTCAAATGATCAATTTTTCCACCATTAAAAATAATTAACATAACTATTAACTTCAATTTGATGTACGAACGAATTCATTTTTTCAATATAAAAGAAGTTGAAATTGCATTTCGTTTGTTCGCTATCTTTTGTGTCAGTATAATTGACTCTTTGGGGTGAAATTTGAAAATTTTCGGCGTAGTTTATTACAAGAATAGATTGCTATGGTCGAGGCTATCTTTCTTTCGTAGAATATTTTTAAAATTATGAGCTTATGATTGCTCTGCTGTAAAATGTACACCTACGTATATCAATCTAGAGTGAGAAAAAAATTTAATATTCATCGACTCTCAAACTAAAATTTATTTTCGTTTAAAAGTAAGAATACGTATAGTATGAGTAAGAACTCCTGGGAGAATGTCTGTGTAAACTATTTTGTGTTGCTAGTCGTATGTTTCGATGGTGTTTATATTTTCGATTTCTCCTTCGATTGACCTTTGGTTTAAAGTTCACGAAGTCTCAGTTGGCTTGTTGGGGTTCTTTGTCGATAAGTCTTTCCCTAAACAGGTAAAGTTGTATATTGAATACGGCTATTGGCCATACTAAAGGTAAACTCGTGTACCTTTGTATAGGGTAATTTTTTTCAAAACAAGTTACGCTTACTTACGCAGAAGATGTGATTTTTTCAAAATTTCTAAGAAAATTGATTCAAATAAATTTCAATTTTTTCTTAAAATTTTTTGTTTCAAAATTTTTTGACGTTCTTGTTGTTAAATTTTTAAATTTCAATCGTCATTGCCCACTCGTAAATCAAACTTGTTCTAATAGGAATTTATCCTATACGTATCGATTTGTAATTAATGAACAGGTAGCTGGGTTCACTGCAAACTTTTTAACATAGTTGCAAATTTTTGTCCCTGGAGGGTTAATACCGCGATCGAAAATTTTATCGAAATTTATGTGGTTGATAATGCAGTTTTCCACATATTTATTCCGAATACCTGAAATGCCGTGAAATGTGTACTGGTTTGGCACTCACAGTCACAGTATATATCGAATAAATTACCACTTCATTTTATTTTTAACTAGTTAAAGTTGACGAATGACTAAAACTGTGTGGCATGTGTCATGAAAAGCTTTTCTAACAAGAATGAAAAAAAAAATTTGACCTATACACAAGTAAATTCGCTCAGTTAAATACAAACTGTTTTTACCGTGAAAAAAAATTATATGAATTGATTTTCTGATAACACGTTTTGAATTTTTCAAACAGGTTCAATAGTCCACAGTCGGTTAATAAAAATTCTAAAAAAGTTGACTCTATGCGAAACATTTTTAATTGAGGCTCATCAACTGATGACAAAAGATTTTTTGTGAAGAAATTTATTCATTTTAAAAGCTCCTCAAACTACAATGAAAATTTTTTCGTATCGATTTTTCAAAATAAGAATTGAAACTGATTTTATCTAGAAGTGGTAAATTGAATAAAAATTCTTCATTTCAAAAAATTGAGCTGTGATCGAAATTTGATTTTAAAATTGTAGAGCTTTACACTCTGTCCCTTTCTCACACTTTCATAACTTTTCTTTCACAATTGTTGACCAACGCGTTACTGCTTTAAGGTGTGACTATTCTCCCGCCAGGGGGTTAACTATACGGAGCACGTGTGGGCTGCTGCCCACCCAAAATTTTTTTAAGTCTACTAGCTTGCAGTCACACAAATGTAGAAGATCTTGAACATTTAAAAGCAGTATTGAAAGAAGTGAATCGAATAGTCCTAACAAATTAACATTTTTTCATACGAAAAATAGTACCTTTGAGATTTTTGCTGGATAATGTTTAGAAGGGTGTCAATAAACACCAACTAAAACCTGAAACCTCCAACCTTTGTAACTGAAAGGGAGGAGAGGACATATCCCAAAATTTGAGGTTTGCTTCACAATCTGAGAACCAAGTAATGTAGACATAAAATTATTGCAAAATCAGATTCCTGATAAAATTTCCGTCAGAATGATACCAAACTTGAAGGTTGTTATTGAGGGGGGGGGGGTGTCAAAAATTACATGATTTCCATCGGACCCAAAATTGTTAAAATTTCAATCAAAAGTTTGAGAATTATGATTGCGAATAAGGTTATGGGCCCTAAGTAGTATTTATGTGATACAATCTGGGTCTAAAATGTGAATCTTACTCACCCTGAATAAGGAGAGGGTGAGTTAATTATCTTTCCTCCTTTATTTTTGTTTTGTAAGTGGGAGTACACAACCTTAGCGGAATTAATTACTGTGAATTTCTCGGATTCAAATGTCAGTTATACCGAGGTAAAGGTCGTCGATTCCCCTACCCTCTTTCCCAACCATTTTGAAAATTATGAAAAATTAACCAATGTCGATGTGATTAATCGTGGAAAATTTTAACCTGTCGAAATGTCATTTCTGAACCTCCTCTCAAAGACGCCCTCTGAGTAAAATTGGTCAAGTTTGGTATCGTTTTAACAAAAATGTTATCAGGAATCTAATTTTGCAATAATTTTATCTCCATGTTGCTTGGTTTTTAGATTTTTGGAGCAAAACTCAGATTTTGGAACACGTTTTACCAACCCCTCTCTGCCTAAAAAACCACAAGGGTTGGAAGTTGTAAGTTTTAGGTAGTGCTTATTGACATCCTACTAAACATTTTCCAGCAAAAATTCAAAAGGTTCTATTTTTTGCAAACAACGTTACTTTTTTAGCTTGTTTGCGTGGGCTAGAAACTTACATCAAAGAAAAAAAGCTTACCTAAATGACCGCTGAAATCATATAGCGATGCCTTCGCCATTAAATGTTAAATTTTAATAGAATTGAGATTCGTAGGCCAAGGGGAAAGGGAAGGAGGGGTATTGGTTAAAGCCCTTTACTAACATTCTTCCTATGCTATGTTCATCAATAAATGTTTGAACTTGACTCAGGACTGGAGGGTCGGATAATGGAATATACATGAAAAAAATTAGAAAATTGGTAGGTCAAAAAATGTTTTCCTCAAAAAAAAAGGACGGAACTTGAGTGAAACCTTTTTCTCAAACTTTGGAAAATCTGGATTAGAGTGTATTTTGACTGATTCGAAGTCATAGATTGTGAGCATAGCGTCAAATTTGGCCTAGAGGGCTTCGTTCGTGAGATATGATCGCCAACTTTTTTCTATGCTGTGTTCATCAAAAATAACGTTTGAACACAACTCAAAAAGGTTAAAATAGGGGGTATGCGTGAAAAAGACTAGAAAATTGGTCGTAAATTTTTTTCGAAAAAAAATAAAAAAGATTGAAGCTCGAGTGAAATTTTTTTCTTAAGCTTTATAAAATCGAGATAAGAGTGTATTCTGACTATAGTGCTATCAAATGTAGAAAATTGCGTTAATTACCCAAAAAATTTCCAAAATTGAAAATTTTTTAATAAAACGGAAACAAGGGATTACTCCTTGAATAATTTATTTTCAAGAACATGTGGAACCCCATTCAACCGCCACCACCATTGATAAATTATCTGATAGGATCAATTTTATGAACCATCTTTGACGTATTCAAAAATAATTCTTAGTTGCCCTACTATCTCCAATGCTAGATAGAAAATGAGCACCTGGATGGAAAATTATTAGTTTTTAAAGTTATACAATTGCGAATAATATATATTTTTTTCACTGTATACATTTTTTGAGAGTTTTTGATGACTGTCTAAAAACTACTGAAATGGTTTCAAAACAAAAAAATTCGAAAAAATCACTCCAATGTATATTATCAGAAAATCAAATCAGAGCATGCTCTGTACGTTGCTTCCATACTTTTGCTGATTTATTTCTTGTATTTTTTGGGGCATTTTGTATGACTTTTGAAATTAAATTGAGTCCATGAATTTCTTGCATACGAATGTGTGCTATATTTTTGTAGAGGGAGATGGCCAAGAAAGATGACTGAAAAATAATGAAATAGAAGCTCGAAAGATATAAATAAGCATTACATTTTTGAACACTAATTTCGAAAATAAAACTAAGCTTACTTCTAAAATTTGTAATATGTTATCATGAATGGTTTCGAATTTTGACTTGGTTTATGAGTTTCAGTTTTGATAAAAAAAAATTGAAAAATTATCCAGAGTGAAAATTTTGTCTGTATTTTAATTTTATCGTATTACTTATTCGTAGTCGTAGTGTAAGCGATAGAAAGTCTATGTTTAAAATAATTATTTTGAATTTTCATCACAATGCTAGAGTTTTATTCTGGAAAAAAAAAAATAGTTTTGAAAATCTCACGTTACAAACATTCATATAATGGACTTTAGTGGCGAGATGTTGCATTCTATGGGTGCTTGTATGTAATGTACGTGTTTCAGAAAATTCGTTAAATCCATCGGAATCTATAGTCACTTCGTTTCGTGTCACCACGATGGTATTGCATTGCTGCAGGAAACGAGGAGTAGACGGGTATACATTTTATGTACGAAGTACTCGTATTTGGAGAAAAGCTAAAATTTAGTGCATTATTAGTAACTCGTCGGTAGTGTTCACTATTCAGATGTATGTACTATACGTGGAGTCCCAGTTGTTATGTATCTTATTTCCCGTTATAAAATGAAGATAATTCGAGTTCCGTGTTAAAAGGGTAAGAGCACTCGCTATAGAACATCTTCCGGTGCCTGTTAAGCTACTACTAATGATTATATAGTTTTAGATGGCGCGGATGAGAGAGAAAGAATGAGCGTACGAATGTGCTAGGGAGAAGAAATGAAGCTGCGAGACGTACGACGAGTCGTATACGAGGTGGCGGGCGTATTTCACTAAACAATCGAATCATAGAAAAGAGAGAAACTGCTTTAAACTGTATATGTTTATGTAGAGGTGCGTCGAGTCGGTGAGAAGGGTAGAAAGGTACGATGGTTGGTACTTGAATATGTACTGTGGTAGATACTTTGTGCCAAGCTACGTCTGCCAAGTAGATAAGGTGAAAAATTCATATAGGATTAGAGAATTACCCGGAAAGCTGCAGTATGTATTCGCGATATAAAAAGCTTTTTATTTATACTTTATGATATCTCCTTAGACGAATCGAATATCGAAAATAAGGCCCGAATTTGAAATTCATTTCCTTTTTTTTGCTTCCTCTTTTTTTTTTTCTTTTTTTTTCCTCAAATACAAAATCATCTCGTATTAGGCAAAGAAATAGGGGGATAGCAGAATCAAGAAGGTATGGTAGAAAATATTTGAATTGATAATTGATCAAATATATTCGTATTATGATACGGTATCAGCGTAAATACTATTCAAAGTGCTCGACTATGAAAGATTGGGAGAACATATCAAGAGAGTGAGAGAGAGAGTGAGAGAGAGAGAGAGAAATACTTCAGAGAAGCTAAATGGAAGGCTAACGACGTCCAATGATTACACCAGAAGAAAAAGTAAAGGGACGGTAGAAATCGCTGGTTGTGTAATTTTGGTGTGCGTAGAATGAGCAATACAAACGAGAAGAGGGTTTGGACCGGAATGCAAAGTATCGCGTGGAAAGTACCTACTTCTAAATTTTGGTGCCACGAAGAAACCGCATACATTACGACATACCACAGGGCGCGATGTATGATGGTATTGGGCTCGTAGAACTGGAGATGTGGCCGAGACTGTATGGAATGGCATGGCACTGTTACAGCGGGACACATAGGGTACTGTTACAATGACAGTTCGGTTTAATCGATAGCAAGAGGGTACCCCTTACGGCGTCAACGTTACACAGTACATTTAATTCTCGGCTAGAATTTCTCAAAAAGTTCATTTCTTAAATTAAATGTTTTGCTGTAGGTGGAAGTGAAGCAGCAAGCAAGCCAGGCAGGCAGATGAAGAAAACTTTGTAAATAAGTGAGAAGTAGAAAGTAGTGTGTCATTTTTCACAACGAGACTGTTAGCGCGTTAGATAAAAAGCAGAGACGTTTTTAAAAACCTTACTTACATTAAAGTACACTTATCTTTAGTTTTATACTTTGTTATCCATTTCTTAATAATTTTGTTTATCGCGAAGTTTACATCCTTTGTTTTCTTTAAATTGTATAAACTCGTTTTAAACATACTTTTGCGAAATATTTTTCATCTTTTTCGTTTTACTTCTCACTTTTTGATACGTATCTTGGAGTTTTTTCCCCTACGCGTATTTTTTTTTTCCTCGGCTCTACCTTGTTTTTCGGGTACTCTTTCGAGTTAACGATATAATTTTTTTTTTTTTCACTGTTTCGGATTACTTTGACGAGGTTTTTTTCTTTCCTTTCCCCAAGTGATTTGAATTATTGTACGAAACATTCGTTCGTGTCGATGTTTAGGTGAGAGGTAATTAATTTTACGCGTTGTCTAAAGAGGTCCAACTTCAAATGAGAAGAATTTTGTGTGTAAAGTGGAAAATTTTCAGTCTGCCTAGAAGAGTATCGTAACGTTGTTAGCTATTTGAGACATTTCATCATATATTCATTTATGAATGTGTAAACTATTGAATTGAGTGTGGGAAGGAGTCATTTATGAATGATTTTATTTCGACTCATAAATTAGTTGACCGGAATTTATATAGTTGAAGGTTTTTTTTTTTTTTGTATTGTAATCTGTTCAAGTTTGGAAAAAATCATCGCAGTGCGTCGTACTTTACCACAGATTTTCATAACATAAAGGAAATACACGACCCCCCCTTCCCCTCGAATTATGATTATACTTTCAAGTGTGTGTGGTGTAAAAATCTAGAGTGGGGGTAGAGTGATTCGTAAAATATGAAAAAGTTATTATGAGTATCGCATTAAAAAAAAATTTTAATTAACGGGGGGGGGGGGCGCCTTCACTCAGTGGTTGGATTATTTACTCCGAGCGTTACATTTATAACCAGAAAAATATATCAATTTAGTGTTATAAAATGGAAAATCATCAACTTAAAAAAAAAAAAATGATGAATTTCAAACTTTCACATTTTTTTCTTCATTAGGAAGCAACCTTTAGGATTTCTGCTTTGATCGCAAAGTTGTGGGCGAGGTGGGGATTGTACTGCTACTCATTGAAAAAATTGTTGGTAGAGTTCTCGTAACAGCTTTTTCAAAAGTTATCCACAAAAAACTGAATAATTTCAAAATTTTCAATTAATTTTTTTTATTCTCATATCGTTACAGTCTGCAAACCACTTCATCCCCACTCTTGACTTTTTTTACCACAATTTCTCATTTATACACCTTGCCTTAGGCGCAGTAATTTTGCTTCTCTCGCATTCACTTTCAAAATGGGAACTTTTTTTGAATTTTTGTCCAAAAATTATTGAAAATTTTTTTTTCCGAAATTGATATTTTCCGCTCGTATAAGTGCAGCCCTGAGAGTTACCTTCTCAACCACTAGGCTGCAAGTGCTTACCCATTCATACAAAAATTTTTCAATGAGGTGCTCGTAATAGCTTTTTCAAAAGTTATTCACAAAAAACTAAAATAGTTATAAATTTTTAAACATATTTTTTTGTATTTATTTTGTCGTATTTCACAAACCACTTCACCCCCACTCTTGATTTTTGTACTACATATACTTGAGAGTATACAATATGTTTTCGAGCAAACGGCGAATTTTTACCATTATTAATTTTTTTTAATGAATTTTCGAAAAGTGCATATCTCGGCCCCTTAGATTTTCTGGGTATGCTAACGATTATACATGTAAGTCTCATGAGTTGATCTGTCAGTAATATAAGGGGAGGGAGGTTATAGCAGAATACCCAGTACATCTGTGTTACAACAGTTGGTGAAATTACCTCAAAATAATGTGATAAAAATTTTAGATCTTCAACTCAATTTTTTCAACTTGTTCAATTGACTTAGAAATGGAAAATGTTTGCCAATTTTTAAAATATAAGAAAACCACTTTTCGAGAATTTTTTCCAAAAATGGAATTTTTACTCATACTGTAATATAAAATGATTATTGTAGACACGTTTTCATCATTGCTCCCCTTTTCCAGAGTTTTTAAAGAATGTAATTTTCAATGGTTATTTTGAAAAACCATTGAAAATTTTTTTGAGAAATACCTTCCTGAAATGAGTGTAGGGCATTGATTTGAGGTTATTAAGCGTAATATTTCAATTTTACTCCCACGGTTGATTTTTCAGAGGGCCTCAAAAAGGGTAATTTTTCTAATCTTCCATAATAAATTTTCTTAGAATTGAAAAAATGATTTTTTGAAAAGAATTTCATCAAAAAGGACACATTTCATGTAATTCAAATATCTAAAAACAAGTTTTCATTTTTTCTTTTCTTTTTTTGAACCATTCATAACTGTAGTTTTGCTTGCCAGGGTACCTACTAAAAATCTCTGAATGAGAGGGGGGGGGGTAAAAACTATGAAAATTATTTTAAAGGACCATCTGAAAAGGAGAGTAATGGTGAAAACTTGCCGGTTACGATTATTTTAAGATTGAATAATGAGTAAAAATTCTGTTTGAAAAAAAATTTCAGAAAAATTTTTGGATTTTTTTGAATTTTGAAAATTTTTGAGATAGAGAGTTGAAATTTTTGCTACATTATTTTGCGGTCGTTTCACAATAATTTTAACCCTGCGGTATCGTTTGCAGATTTACAAAAAAAAAATTTCAAAAATTGGCTCACTCTATTTCTAAAAATTGACTCACTCTATTTTTAGGAATGTACCGAAGCCAACTTGGGGGAATGGGGGGGGGGGGGTAAAGTGAAAAATTTGCCAGCTCCGTGCAAGCGTGTTTTTTAAAATAGGGGCTGAATAGGATGAGCATGAGCACAAACAATACCCCCATTTTTAATCCCCCACTCTCGCATGGGTGGTACTCGCATGTCCCCAGCCTCGGTCAAGGTTTTTTAAAATAGGGATTGAAAGGGGTAGGCACAAACAAAACGATTGCTTGTACAAACGAAGCACAAACTATTGATACCGCTTTCACCCCTCAAACTTGTATGGAGGGGGGCTGGGGACAGCCTATTTCTATAACTACCCAGGTTTTAAAAAATTTGAGTCTGGTAGTACGTGCAGTTTATTTGTAACTAAAAGGTAAAAAAAAAAACTCTGTATTCAACTATTATTGCAGCGATGGTAAAATCACACCCTCGCTAGAATTTCTCAGAATCAGATGAAAGTGAACTATATTTCCAATCTTGTTAGAGTTGTAGATCGATAGTAGTAGGAAAGGTTGAAATTATTGTATCGATTTAGTAAAGTATGTAAGCTTACAAATAGTAGGTATTGATTTTCCGAGTAAAAGTGAAATTGTATCTACGTACGGTATAACAATAGGCTATCGCAGATACAACGAAATTTAAACTTATGTACCTATAATGGAAAAGAAAAACGTCGCGACGATGGCACAGAAAAAAAGAGATAAGTTTAAGGAAAAACTATCTGTAGTATATACCTAGGACCTACGTAGGTATATATATATATATATATATATAGTAAAACGGTGGCGTAAGCACGCTGGGTATAATTGGTAAAAGAATAATACAACGAGAATTCGGTAATCACCCACGAGACAAGCAACTATTACGACTAATTCGACAAGTATTACGCGCGGATATTCAATCGAAAGAAAACTAATTTTAATTAATTTACAAAATGGAAAAACTTTCGTCGTTACGTTGCATAATAACGAAGCTGCTCGCAGAGCATAGTTTTCAGCAATAAGAAGGAGAGAGAAAATATACAGCGAGACAGGATGACTGGAAGAAAACAGAAAGAGAAAGAGAGAAAATAAACACGTGCTATTCTCTATAGTATTTTTCTTTTTGAAATTACCTCTATCGAGTTAATTCCGCTACAGTAAAGTATTAAATTTACATTTTAACAAGTCGAGCAGCAACGCAACGCAACGCAACACGATGTCGAAAAGGCACGACTTGTTAAAGTGGCAAAGACTATGTGTGTGTGCTGTGTAGGACTTTGCGATTGAAGAATAGCTGGTGTAAATAGTATAGGGAACTGTATGATACCTACCTACCTATGCATAAGGATGTGTCTGTGTGCAGGAATATGGCTGTCGTTGGTGAATGCCATTTTCATGATAAGAAGATACAGCGTAGTACAAGCGAATAGAAGAGTAGTATACGAAAAAAGAATGAACAAAGATGGAGAATCTCGTGATCTACATTACGTAGCGGGTTAATTTTCGTTGCAATATTTATCAAAGCATAGCGAATGGTCGCAGTATACAGATACACGACGTATCGTAGGTATTAAGTAGTAGGTGAAACGTTGCGTATGAGTATATGATTTGGTATCGTAGTCGGTTTTGTTTTGGTTTTTGGTGGCGCGAAGTTGTCGTCGTGTGCAGACGCAACTCATTTAGAAAATTACTTTCTACTACGGCGTATTCAAGTTTTATACGATCCATCTAATTTTATTCGGATGCGCCGTCGCGCCGCCACCATCGCCGACATTGCCACGCCGCCATATCTCGTCTCTCTATCGTGTACAAAGTACAGTCGCAAACCTATCAAACCTCTACATAAAACTATTGAAAATTTAAACCTCTAAAGTCAGCTTTCTATTTAATGAGATACATCAAAATCGCAAGTTCTTAAAAGTTTTACCACGCTACCGCGGAAACGTATATTCCGTACAACAGGGCCAAGTGTAACCGTAGCTAGGTAGATAGGTATTCCGTACGCAGTCACAGACAATTTCGAATGGGTATAAAATAGCGAAAGTCTGCGAGGGTGGAAGGCACGAGTTGATTTTCGACTTCTTTACACACGCTTTATTACTTATAAAAGTAGTTCACACGGGTGTATATCTTTCATCTTTTTCGATTACCTATCTCGTCGATGATGTACTATAACTGTGTACCTACACGTACACATACATATTGGTAGCTATGTACGTGTACCTGCCACCTACATTGCGTTTCGTTAGAGGAAAAGAATGCCATAACACGAAGCTGTACG
The DNA here is from genome assembly GCA_900060175.1 of Ferrisia virgata. Lineage (NCBI taxonomy): Eukaryota > Metazoa > Arthropoda > Insecta > Hemiptera > Pseudococcidae > Ferrisia > Ferrisia virgata. The sequence continues at coordinate 21,646 of FIZR01026308.1, forward strand.
CTACTCACTTACGTAGTACGTATTTCACGCCTTACAAGTGCCAAAATTTAACAAGATGGCTTTATTTTCGTCGTTTCCAATCTCGCGCGCCAGGTACAAATATTAGATGTTATTTCCGGGCCTCATCTCCTTTCACCCTTCTGGGCTGCGTTCGCCTCAAAATTTTCCCCGAACTATGCACGTACGTCGTACGTACTACAACCCTCGGTGGTGCGAGCTTATTCAATTATTGTACGCGGTATATAGTTTGCGGTGGACAGCAATACACCGAGGCTAAAATCTTCCATTTGCTATTTAACCGCACGATGTCCTGTTGGATTAAATTAAAATCACGGCATGTCCTCTGTCCTGTCCTGTCCTGTGAAATAGCATCACTGGCCAATGTATATGATGAATGGCAGATATGACGTAAATGATGTTTTCTTTTTTTTGTTTTTTGCCCGAGTAATTTGCACAGTCTGACGGTTATTCTACGTTGCGTTCGTAGTCCTCGAATATACTGTCGAAATGGACGAGCGACGACGACGCGACGTGTTGATGCATCGACCATGTCCTTTTTAGCATGGTTTTGTCGCCGAATATTCAAAAATGATGTATAATGCTGTTTGTATACGTTGACCAATGCGATGAAGTATGTGGGTCTGGGTATCAATCATAAGATATGTATTTTTGAATTCGTAGCTAGGTAAACTGAATATATTTAGAAGATGGACATGTAGAAAAAAATTTTAACCGTACGAAAATATTGATCAATGGATGATTGAAAATTTTTTAAATTGTACCATTTCAAATATTGCGAGTCAAATTATCAGAATCTTCATCTCTCAAGTGTTATAAAAATCAGCCTCCCAGCATGCTGTTGGTTTCAAACGTATTTTCAACTGTTGTAGTTAGGAGCTTTTCGGTGTACAAAATTATGTCAGAAAAATTAAAAATTTAGGCCCTGTGAAAGTATAATCATTCGGGTGGAGTGAAAAAAAAAACGTGCCTCGGATTATGACCAAACTTACAGAGATGGTTGACTTTGAGTTGAAAACTCACCATAAAAATTTTGTGCTGCTAGCTCAAAGAGAGGTGGAGTTATAGGTTCTTAAATAAGTAGGATCATCTTCTGAAAAAAAATATACGTCGGTCACAGGACTAAACAGATGCGATTTGAAATTCTTCGTCTCTCTAGCAAGCGCCATTAAACCGCCGCTCATTAAACGAGAGAGGTCGTAGGTTCGAATTCCACTCTGGGCAAAGCGTACTTGAAATGCGTTGTGTGCATTTAACAACTATCACACACTTATGTTCCGAGCACTACCAGTTACAGCAGAGATAATTAGACAGCACGCCGTCTATCATCAGAATCGAAAAGCTTGTAACTGGTTTGAGTGCATACTCGTGGCCCACTGCTGAACTCAGGGGCATAAAAACCCGACTAGCGATACAGTTAGTTGCCTGTAGATAGCGTAGAAAGCAACGGGAAACTACTGAGTGAAAGCTCAATAAAAAGACCTCCCTAGAAACCATCCTGATTCTATAGACATAGAGAACACGTTCGTGTTGGCCTTACCCACTTGGGTGCATCAAAGGATGGCAGATGGTCGATTTCAGGCGACTTAAGACTTATTTGATTGATTGTCTGTCTGGCGCATTTTCGGTTTGATCCGAAACTACTTTTGACCCTCTACCAGGGAGTTGAAAACTAGCAGATTGCAAAAATCGAGATTTTTCATTTTTCAAAAAAATGCAATTAAAGAGAGTTTTACCTCGAATACGCGCCTAACAATTTTTTTTAGCTCGCAGAAGTGGATTTAGGTTGAAATAGTTGAACAGTTTTGCATAGTTGTGCTGCCAACTTGGAATATAATTTTTAGATAATAAATTGTGAAATTTTGACATGAAGAAGAGTAATATTTTCAACTTTTATTGAATAGTAAGATTGAAAGGAAAATATTGCTCGATGATGGCAGGGATCCGGAGTGGAGCCGGAAAGTGGAGGGCAGAGGCTTCCCCATCGATCGATTTTTTCGGAGTTGAACTGAAAATCTTGGAGCCGCAGCCAGAGATACATTTTAAAAAATTGTGGAGCTGGAACCGGAAGCGTAGGGACTTGAATTAAGAACCTTGGAAGTCAGAGCGTAAGGGACCAGAACTCCTCCATTCGGATCCCCGATTTTCCTTTCTTTTTTTGAACGAGATTTTGAAAGTATTAAATTTAATAAGATGATAATGATGTTTTTGAAAGTGAAAGAATTTGTACTCCACCTATATAAGGTACATTATGAATTATGGATCACTCATTTTCTTTTTATTCTCCTCCCAACTGCATGATGGTAAACTTTGTTTTGATGGCGGTTGCATATAGTTTGGTATGTTTACTTTGCACAAAAACCTCAAAAACTTCAAAAAAGTTCATTTAGGAAACATGATGAAGGTATTTCAGAAAGTCCAAGGTTTACAAAATGTATCAGTTATGGATCAGCGTGCCGTGTAGTTATATCAAACAAAACGATAACCATCAAAAATTTGAGAAATTATTAAAATTCGATGTATCCACAAACATATAATTACAAAACATTCATCATTAATCACATTTTTTGAAAATTATAGTGAAATAAAGAAACCAGTTCCAAAACAACAAGCATTTTTTCACAAAAAACTACTTTTTCCAATGAACTGCGCTTTGTCTGATGTCCATTCTACCAAAATCAATGAATCGTAGATCTACGGAAAAAATACATATCTATTCATCAATTAAGGTAGCTAGTGTTCCTGGTGGGCAATTTTGAAACTTGCTAGCACCCACGATCCATAATTGGTAACCTTCCTTAAAGAGAGCAGGGATCTGGGGCAGAGTAGGAAGGAGGAGTTCCCGCTCTGGCTGATTTTTTCAGAGCCGGGACCGAAGCTACTTTTTAAAGATTTGAAGAGTAAACACTAGAGCTGAAAGGACTTATTTAAAAATTGTGGAGCCGAAGCTGGAGGGACCTGAATTATAATTTTTAGAGCTGGAAGGATTTGAATCAAAAATCTTGGATTAAGAGCTGGAGGAACCACACTCTCTCCTTTCGCATACCTGGATGATGGAAGTAGTGAAATTAGGTAGAAAAATGTTCAAAAGTAATATCAATTGAGTTTTAATTTACTCAAAACCAAAAATGTTTTCCATTTTTAACCACCACCCCTTGCCTTTACCCACAGTCTTAATATTTTGTAAAATTTTCGCCCTCGCTTCGCTAAGACCTGGTATTGTACTTCTTAGCAACATTTCGATATTTCTCCTTCTAACTGATAACGAACTAGTGAGAAGGAGGAGGTTTCATTGAAATCAGAAAAATTGAAATTTTTTGTTAGATTTAGAAGCATAAGCGTTGAAAATCTTTCTCAAGGTTATCGTTTATCTAGTTGTATCGACCTACAGCAGATGAGGAGGGATATAACCAACATTCGTTTTGGGGTCCTAGAAGACCATTATGACCATTTTTGGCCATGTCAGATTTTTATTTTTTCCACCCTAAAGCTAAAGTAAAATTTGAGAAATATGCTTCGATTGACGGCGGATTTGATATTCTGGAGCAGAGATGACCTCAGGGGCAAAATTCAGTTGTGCTCAAATTTGATGGAGAGGGCTGAGGGGCTAAAATCTCAAAAACTGTTCTTATTTAAGACAATCGATAGACAATCAAAAGTTGTCTAAAATATTCAAAAATCAGTCTTCTAGGTCAACTAAGTAGGGAGTTATGAGTAATTTTCACCTTTATGATTTCGATAAAAGATTGTTCCTTTCCTATTTTTCCTCCAAATTGAGTCAAAAAGGTCAAAATTTGGTACATAGACTGAGTAGTGGCCATTGATATACCTTTGGGAGGTTTTGACTTTTCAGACCCATTGTACCCCCTTAAAGCACAGAAATGTGCGGGGACCTTATGTTTTGAGTTTATTTCTCGCATAACTCCTCTGCAAATTGAGCTGAGCAGTTGAAATTTAGTATGTAGATTTAATATGGTCCTAGATGTGTCTTTTCGTGGTGTCGCCTTTTTAGCCCCCATTGCACTCTCATGGAGATTTTTGGTCGGTTTCCCTTATTTTTTGAATTTGTTCCTTTCATAAGTCCTCTCCAAATTGAGCTAGGATGTTGAAATTTGGTATGGTGTCATCTTTTTAGCCTCCATTGCACCTTCTACCCTTACCTCTAATTAGGAAAAACTCGTGCCTTTTTTCAGTTCATATAAATATAATATTTCACAAAAATCGGTCTAAGTTTTCTTTTCACCTGAATTCGCTGAATTTAAAATTCAACAATCTATGAAATTGTTTAAAAAGATGTTTATTGCAAGGAGGTTTGGTTGTGGGAGAGGCGAAAGAGCCAGATCTATATTTTCGTCGTTCCAATGGTATTGAAAAAATTTCAAAAGATGGTGCAAAATTAGTGAAGAAGTAGCGATTTCTTCAAAATATTCTTATTTTCAAGACTGATTTTGTCCATTCTGGGCATTGGCAACAAAATGAATGCAAATTAGAAAAATGTTTACTCTGCTTTTTGACATTGTTTCTTCATTTGTCGCTAATTGAGACTATTACGAACTGTGATCAGCAATTATTTCAAGTGAACACAAACCATCTGAAAAATTATTATCGCAGTTTTCAAAGCTTTCTAACACGTATAGACCATTATGAGTTTTGGATACAATTAACGATGATTTTCACCAGGTGGTTGGGAAAAGTTTTTCAATGGTATAAAAGATTTGTTATTTCGCTTTCTGAGGGCTGTTAAAAATTTTAAAAAATGCATAATTAACGATATGTACAATCACTTTGATTCGAGTGAATTAATATTCGAAAATCTGTATATCTATTATCTATACAATACTATACTTGTCTATCGTAGTTTAAAATAAATAATGGATATATTATACAAAACGCGTAAAAATTCCTCCGTAATTACCATTCCATCTTGTATTGGTATGATATTTTCAAACAGAAAGCTAATTACCTGACGTGAACAAAAAGTAAAATTATTCGAGATACATAAGAGAAATTAACAATAAACACGCAGCGACTTCTTCAGAATATAAATTGCTCACTACGTTAAACATCGAGTCACTTGTTGCGCTCACAATAGCTTTAGTAAATCAACGAAACACGGTACTATGCTTTGAAAATGCTTCATAACATCCAATCATAATGTCGTCAAGAAATACTTCAAAAACGCCTCTTTTCGTTAGTTTCATCGTTGGCGTATTTCACCTCTTTTCTCACTCTGTCTTTTTTTTTTGACATTTTTTTCTCTCGTTGACTTTTTTATTCAGTTTATTTTTATTAGTACACATTTCACAATGATGAAAGATACTCTGATGTTTTTTTTGTCGAATGTTATAAAGAGATAGGAAAGAAATAACGTTAAGTGCGTATTTTTTAACATTTAGATTTTGACAATCGTAATGGCAATGAGTAGATAGATGATTGGCCAAATTGGTGAAAAGATTGAAATGTTTTTCGTTTATAATGTTCAAGTATTGTCTCTTATTTCAAGATCAAGTTCAACTTTCATTGTTTCAATTACCCTGTTTCTTTGGCTTTAGTGTATATCATCCGTGTATTGATTACTATAGTTACATCAACTTTGAAAATTTTTATTTCACCTTTTTTTTTATCTTTTAAACGGCGTTGGAATTTGGAGCAAGTAAAAAAAGTATAGCAAAAGCAGTAACGAAATTACTTCGACATCAAAGCTGAGCCTTTAAGGCGTATAATATTCTTTATAATTAAGCGCGACCTTTAAACAAGCCATTTTAATTCTTTAACAGGCTTTTAATTACTAGCGTAGAAAGGTAGGTGATACAGAAGCCACGTTTCAAGTAAACTGTACCGATTTGCATTCGACAAATTAAATTTTTAACTATTCGAGAAAAAGAGATGAAATTTAAATAGTTGGTTGGTAAAAAATGAAGAGATAGTTGTGAAGAGAGTGGTATTGCTGACAAGGAAAGACGCACAGAATCAGAAGGGGAGTGAAGAAAAAGAGAATGAAATCAATTTGGTACGTTGACGATATTTCATTAAATTAAAGAGCAACAACTTTTTTATAACTTGGGCATGATGACAAAATTCGGTCGTGAACACTCGACATCATAACGAACCTAATGAAATCTTCGGATACAAAGAAGAAAAGAGCATTTTAAAAAGGGGAAAACACTTATTTTTTCCTACTCTTCGAATAACAATTTTCTTTTGTTAAAAGTAGTTGAAAAGTACGACAAAAAAAAAAGCAGTAAGGAAAAGTTAATGTCGCTTTCTGCGACGCTAAAAAAATGCTAATGGTGGAAAAGAAAATGTTAAGAATTTTGTCAAAAATTAAAAGAGATGGTTTTTTTTTTCAAAGCGTGGATTTGATTTAACACGCCAGATATAGTTCGTAGGATAAGAATGTATTTTTGGGTTTGTTTTTGGAGAACGTGTACGAGATTTGATTCGAATTGAATGAAGAGAAGGAGATTAAGGAAAGCATGAAACGTTGTGGTAAATGAACATAACCAAAGGATAGGGATTTGGATTCAGATGTATTTTTCATCAATTTAAATTCGTTTTTTCTCAAATATACCTACATTCGGTTTACTATTTTAAATTAAATTAGTATTCTCTTTGGTTTTATATTGTTGAAGTTGAGAAAATCAAATTTAAAAAGAAAATTAATTTCTGCCCTCGCGTGTATATCTACCGCTGTGTAGGTGCACGTAGGCCTACAATACTGTATAATGTAGCGTCTTATTTACGAGAAAATTTTTTGCCAATTTTCAACAATAGTCCATTCAGAAAAAAAACTCACATTTGTTAAATGACATTTTTTTTTACGAAAATATTTTAAACATGCTTTCACACCATCATAGAAAGATCTTGTGAACTTGCAATATCCTCAAACGAACTGAAACATGCACAGTGTTTCGTCTCAATACTACCTCCTTCATACCACAAGTAGTGCAACTCAAGTTACTCCCATGTGAAACGGTTTGCATACTCCAGCAGTTGCGGGGGCTGAGTTATGTGGATTTTATTAACAATTTGCAGCAATGGCGTAAATCCGAAAGGAGAGGAGGGTCGATGGGTTGAATCAATCCCCCATTCCATTCTGTATTTAGAGTTTAAAAATTTGTAAAAATACTTATTTTTTACCCCTGGCCCTCAAAGACTTTCGTCAGCAAATCTTTCCCTCCCTCCTCCTTAAGTCGACGGTTATTACGCCACTGATTTGCAGACGTAAATCTACTAATGATAGAGAGGTTTACGTATATGACGCTGTATCATTGGTAAAAATATTACAGGCGCAGGTAAAATGGTTCATAAAATATGGCTAGTTGAATTCGAAAAAATATTAAAACTTTTGTTCATAACTTTTTTTTTTTAATTCGATGCGTTTTTCCTAATCAGCATTGAGGTTAGGAAGGGTTCAATGGGACGAAAAAGTCAAAACCACCAAAAGGCACATCTATGTTCTTCACTGACTTTACATACCTAATTTTAACTTCCTAGCTCAATTCGGAGGGGAGTTATGCGAAGAACAAACATTAAAAATTATAAAAATCGTCCATAAAACTATATATGCAGGGCTGTGAAAGAGTGCAATGGGGCTGAAAAGTCGAGACTCCCAAAAGGCATCCAGGGTTCTTAATGAATGTACATACTTGATTTCGAGATCCTAGCTCAATTGGGAGGGGAGTCACGCGAGGAACGAATTCAAAAAAAAAAGAAAAAATAACCAAAAAACCACTTATTCGAGGTTGTGAGCAGCTGAATTGAGGGCTGAAAAGTTGAGACCCTCAAAAGGCACATTTAGATCTTCTATTAAGTATGCATACCAAATTTCAACTTTTTGGCTTAATTTCGTGGTAAGATAGTGAGGGAACATTACCTTTTTTTCAAGGTCGAAAAGAGAAAAAACTCTCATATCTTTCCTTCTAGTCGACCTAGGAGTTTGATTTTTGGACATTTTATACAACTTTAGATTCTCTATCGATTGACTTTAAAGAAGGACAATTTTTGCGTCTTTAGCCTCTCAGCACCACCTCCCACAAATTAGGGCATAACTGAATTTTAATTCACGGTTATCCCCGCTTATATATACCTAATACCCCGCCAAACTGAGCCGATTGACCGAATTGAAACGATTTCCGTCGTTATTGAGCAGAGTAAATGATTTTAGTCTTCGAGGGAAAAAATAAAAAGTGACCAAAAAACTTCATTTTTGAGGCAGTGAAGGGATCTAAGGTCTTATCTAAATATACAAACCAAATTTCAACTCTGTGGGTCAATTTGGTGTGAAAATAGAGGGAAATACGCTTTTTTTTAAAGTCAACCTTCATATCTCAAGGTCATCCCCACTCATATATATCTAATTAGCCGCCAAACTGTGCCTATTGACTCAATTTAAGCGATTTTTTTCAGTATCGAGCAGAGTAAATGATTATAGGAATAAAATAAAATAAAATAAAAATACATAAAATTGTCTTAATGATCTTCTAGGACCTTTAAAACGGATTTTGTTGATATCCTTTCTTCGCTTAATTCCGTCGTAGGTCGATAAACCGTAATAGCCTGGTTTTTATCGACCATATGTCATAGAAAATCAGGCTAAAAAGTTCGTGTGAGTAAGTATCCATTTATAAATTTTTCCTAAAGTAACAAGATTCTCTTCTTCTCACCACCCTCGTTTAGTCTGATTTCTTTTTTCAAAGTTGTTTTAAAAAATTGAGGAGAAAATATCACGTTAGTTTCTTTTTTTGCAAAATAAATCCTATGAAAGTATAAATTCCAACGAGAAGTTTTTTTACCAAAATTTCCAACCGATGTGAAGAAAATTTTCCCAGAAAATTTCTTTCACGGAACAATTTTTCTTTGCAAAGAGGAAAAAAACAAATTTTTTTTTCTCTAGTTATCATGAGGAAAGTATAATAATTTCAAGTAGTGGGGTGTACCTTTGTGCTTCTAGAATATTATCCTCATGTCCATATTTAAACCTACAAATTTTTGAAAATCATGAATTTTTCCAAAAAGATTCTACACGAGTTCAACTTGAGTTGCATTACTTGTGATATGAATGAGGTAGTATCGAGATTGAACACCCTGTATATGTGTCGGACGAATATTTCTTTTTTTATTCTTGTTTTATTTGTATGTGCGTTAGTTTTTGAGTACAATTTTAAGCTTATTTCCACTTTAAAAATTTTTACTTATTTTGAAATGAAATTTGTATGGTGCTCTCTTCATACTAAAAAGTACAAAATGAAGAGGTGATACCTTGAATTTCCTGAAAACAAAAAATATAGTACCTATAAAGGGATAGTACTAATTTAAGGAAACCCTCCGAATTTAGCTGCGAAATTTTCATCAATGATGATGATTCAACTTATGCTACATAATTTCCTTGAATGTTATGTAAGTACCCTGATCTAGTTCCTGTTCATACTCTACGTATTAAGCTTGAGTGCATTATATCAAATACACTGTGAGATGGTATTGTGTGTTGGACAATGGTCATTTGATAAACCCTATCTGAATTTATAATCCAATAACCTTTGGGCGTATTTTTGAAAGTTGGTCTTCAACAAATATATACTTATAATTTATTATTCGGCTTGTTTTTATTCTTGAAAAAAATTCAAACTACAATTATACATTTTGAAAGAACTGCTGAAAAAAAAATCAGTGATGAAGAAATGGCGGATAGAGGGGGAGAAAAAAATTAAGACCGAATCGAAAGTATTTTTTCTGAACGACGCAATTTAGATTTGATGGGACAGTTTATTTAAATGATTGGTTACCACGCGCGTATTAATTGCTAGAGAGTAAACATCGTTACTTGTTTCAAAAGTATTGTTATAGTTATGTAGTTGAGTATAATTATTCTTTGTCTTTTTTAATGAGATATTTGTTGAATAACGAACACTTCAACCATATACTTGAGATTATGTTTCGAATATTTCCAATTTTTAATATCAAGACTCGGAGGGAATTTTCTTCTTCATATTTTTCATTTCTTTTCATCGACAGCAATATTTCACATAGAATGCAATTGAGAGATTTCAACGCCAATATGTGAGCTGATATTACAGATTCATGACATCGAAGATTTTCTCCCTTTCACACTCCTTCCCTACCCCGTTTTAATAGTTCGCAAAATTTTAGTTACGTGTTTGTACGGAAACCGGAAAACTTTTATTTGTAGGAGAGAAATACATGTATAAAATGTGTATCTAAATGATAAAATCGAAAAAAATTGGCTTCCTATTGAAATTTTACAATTTTTCCTCCTTCAAAAAATTAACTTATTCTGGTTTCCTCTTTGATTTTTTGTTACTTTTATCGGGTCGAATTATTTGTAATCTTGATAAGTGTAAATACTGACATCTGAGTTTCACTTTATCATCAAAATTATCACTCTTACTTCCTTTACATCCTATTTATGCAATAAAAAATTTTTTGAGAAAGGAACGAAGCGTTGTGATGCCTCAAAATTTACGAAATCGGAAATTTAGTACGGACATTTAAACTCAAAAGTTTCTGAAACTCAATCGAAATTCACAAAAAGGCGAAATTTCGTATCTAGGTAGGTACTCTGAAGTATGCATTTCAATACTCCCAAACTTCCCTAAAATTCATGCATATTTAACCCCCTTTTGGGGGGCAAGGAGTTCAAAGTTCGGTTTTACGACAATTACTTCCCAAATAACGCACTTACGAAAAAAATTTTGAAACAAAAGTTGTACAACATTAAAAAACAAACATTTTTACTTCTTTGAGTTTTTTCCGCATGAGGTTGTGGGGAGGAGCTAGGGTGTTCAGAAAAAATAATTTTTGAAAATCTCCAATTGACTCGAATAATTCTCAAAAATGAGCTTAATTCACTTTTAGTAGCATTTTTCTTGCATAGTATTTTCCTTTATTATGTAAAGTAAAAAATATGTTGGATTGTTCCCTTTTTTCAAAGCAGGGAGGGAATGCTTTTCAAAGGGGGTTTTGTGGTCACGGAATTCGATTACAACAACCATTTGAGTGTTGGACTCAAATTGGACTTTTGAAGGGGAGATTCAGAATCTAAAATTTAGCAAATTTTGGACAATGATGTCTATTTACGAGGTCTGAAATGTGCTGTCCTTGATCAGTTATAGTTTTTAGCTTTTTGATCCCGATTGGGTTCCGGAACGCGGTGTTGAATTTTAAAATTTTGCAAAGTGCACTCCAATGGGTATCGGATTTGGTATATGGGGTTTCCAATGCGCTGTTTTTGAGATCTTGAAACTTTTAATGAAATTTACGTGTATTGAAATGCTTACTTCAAAATGCCTATTTACGAAATTTCCGCTTTTCGTGCATTATAACCGGATTAAAACCTAAAACGCCTGTACTAATTGAAAATGAAATTTTTTTCACGATCTTACATACAGTTCTCACATTTAAGCATTGCTTGCTCCAAATTTGAATAAGCTTTTTCATCATTTTCAATTTTCATTCGTCACAAGACAATGGAAACATTATAATTAAATTTATTAGTAGTATAAATATTAACCATCTGGAGACGAGAACAGAAAATTAAATTTATGCTTTGGCGATCGACACGGCGCAACGGGCCAATTATAATATAAAAATTACCCAAATATTTAAAATTTTTCCTCATTGAACGTAAATTTTGTTATTTAGGTATTTTTGTTGGAAGCGAGTCAAAATTTTCCTGGTAAAAGAATAGTTATAGTATCGTATTGTGGAGAGATTGCATCGATTGTGTAAATACTTACATTGACTTATAAAGAAAATGAGCATAGACCAACTACCAAATTTAAAAAATACGATCTTGTTGCGTGAAATTTCTTCAAATTCTCCACTGTATTTATTTTGACTTTTTAATTAAAAAATTTTAGATTGAAGAAGTAAATTACTTCTATAAAGATATATTTTTTCCACGTCAGGATGACGTTTTGGCGATAAAGTGGGCATTATTTTCAAATACCAATTTTGTTCGTAGAATTTTGATTTGTTTTTTTTTCACAGTGCTTCGGTGGAAAATTTTATTTCTTTTCTTCGTCTCATTATGAAGTACTAAGTGAATTAATTTATAATTTTGTGAGTATTGAAAGTATTAAAGAAAATAAATAGATTTTTCCTACTCGTTTTTATAGTCTAGTCGAAGTCAAATTAGTATTAAACAACAGAAAAATTTATGGCTAAAAATTTTTTTCACAAAATTGTGAATCACCATCCCCTGAACAACATATCCAAAATCGGACTGGTACTTCTTTCCTAGTATCTCCATTTCTGCCCAAAAACAGTTTTATTTCTTACCAATATATTTGCCTAACTTTGTTCGTAAACGCGATAGAGGAAAAAAATTAAATCAGAAAATGTAGCTGATCGAATTTCCAGTAAAAAAGGCTATTACATATTTTTTCGAAAATCGATTGAAACACTTTAAAATTAGTTTGAAAAGGTTGCGTCATGTCCTAACGCAATGTTCCGCGTGATGTTTCAATCGCGTCGCGAGAGCCAGCGGGCAACATTCGTAGACACGCGGGCTCAACTGTCTTTCAGCTTACTTAACCAGGGGGTAGGTCAAATTTCTCTTTTTTTGGAAATGTACAAACTGTGGGGTTACGATAGTTCCGAAAAAATTTCAAAATGGAGTTGTGAAAATTTCAGTTTTCCAATTCAATTTTTTCAATTGGCAAAATTGACTCCAAGTTGAAAAATTTTCAAAAAATCGAAAAAAATTGTTTTAAAAATTTTTTTATAAAAATGGAATTATTACACATATTTAAATTTAAAATAATCGCTGGTAGCAGGGTTTCATCATTACCCTTTTTTTTAGGTGTTTTTAAAAACCATGACACCTAAAATAAACGTAAGACATCAATTTCACATGGTTAAACTCAATATTTCAAATTTACCTTCCATAGCCGATTTGATGTTAAATCTGAAGAGAATATCAATGATGTAGGGTCAAATAAGTTGTAAAAACCACGATGAGAATAAATCTATTTCATAAAATTGCAGTAATTTCAAAATATTACAAAACAACATGAGGCAACATAGCATTTAGTTCATGCACTTCGTTCAAGTATGCTGAAAGAGAATTGAGCCCGCGTGTCTACGAACGTTCGCCGCTGGCTCTCTCCACGTGATAGAATCACTACGCGGAACATCACGTTAGCGCAATAACGTGTCCTTTTCAAACTGATTTTAAAGTGTGTTCAATCGATTTTCGAAAAAAATATGTAATAACCTTTTTTATTGGAAATTTGACTAGCTACATTTTTTGATTTAATTATTTTTTTCTATCGCTTTTACGAACGAAGTTAGACAAAGATGTTGGTAAAAAAAAAAACTATTTTTTAGGCACAAATAAGGATATTACGGAAGAAGCACCAGCCCGATTTGGGATATGGTTGTTCAGAGGGTGGTGATCTACAATTTTGCAAAAATAATTTCTAGCCATAAATTTTTTCGTTATTTTGTCATTTTTTGCGTTAATTTGGCTGTCGGACTATGCGGTAACTTATTAATAATTAATTTTCCTCGAATCAACAACCATACAGCATTGACCATCGATACTTGGAAAACGATAAAAAACTTTTATAGTGTTCAAATTTGTATCGAACACTTGTGTTCCGTAATAAGCTAAACGTTGACGTAAGATGCTATTTTCTTAAAAACCACAAATACTGTACGATATCAAACCAATTAAATATCATATAATTGCAGAAACAAGATTATATTTTGTAGAACATGGAAACGTCATGCGAAGCACTTGGAAAATTTTATTTTAGACGCTGTGTGAATATTTTACTATTTCGTTTGATAATTAGAATTAATTATGTATAGTTGAACGGTTACCGCAGGCGGTAATAATTATAACGGTTCATTACAAATGACTGTATTTTTTTTTTGTGTATAGAGTATAGATATAACTCCCTTTGAGTCGAAGTTTTTCGATGTGTAAATTGGCATATTTCAAAATAAGGGCGGTTTTGGAGATTTTGTTCACCATTTAGATACATAAGGTAACCTATACGATGGTGGCATGACTTGTGAAAAGTTTTAGGCTTTATTTTGTAAATAAAAAATTTACACGAATTTCAAAACGGGACATCGTACATGGGGTTTTAATGACCGTACGCGGTATATTGAAAAAGTAAGACGCGGAGAGTGTTGTAGGTATATTTATAATGATGAAGGTGTACGGCGGTGGCGTATAAGTCGAGAATTATAACAAATTCTCGCGTGAAATTAACCGACAACTAATAAAGTCTGTTTTTGACGTAATACGGCGTACTGAATTAGCATCTCTTTGGTATGTATACGTGTTTGGGGGGTGTTGGAACAGAAGCTGGCAGGCGTATTATGTGATGTGTGACCGGTAATTGAAGTGTGGTATTTTAAATTGTGTAAACGACTTGTCCGCGCGAGTATGATGTGTAAAAAAAAAAAAGAAAAAAGAAAAAAAAACTACCTACGGATGACTTTTATGATCTATAACTATACACATGTTATGCCTACTACTTTTCCATCAACAAGTGTAAAAGCTTCAACACACTGTTGGCGTTCGTTATCATTAGATTTGATAGTTACGAAGCTCTTTTGATAATACCACTAAAAGGCTCGCTTTTTTCTCTCATCCTGAGAAGTGGTAGTTTTTAATTTGTAGCCCAGGCGAAACGAGTACGCAGATATATAAAGAATTCAAAAAGAATTGTTTTTTTTTCTCGCGCCTCGCCTCGCTGCGAGGAAGTTGTAAAATAAGTTTAAATTGAAAAATAAAGGTGTAACATTAAAGGAAAATATTTAAGAAGTGGCAAGTTCTGTTGACAATAAAAGTTTTACGCCTTTTGTGATTTCGTTATTGTGTTTGGAAAAGGCGCGGTGGTGTCTTTTTTCCCTTTTTGCTGGAGAAGAAAAAAGGGGATGCGCTTGGTGAACTTGGGTACACGGAGAAGTAACGAATTTATAAACGATAAAGTGAAGGTTGCGGTTGAGATAAAGGAGAGTTGAGAGTTGTGGCAAGAGATAATTTTCATAGTTTTTTTTTTTTTTTTCTTGTTTACATTATATAGAGTAATGCTTTTGCTTTTTCGCAAAGTGAACATAATACCTTACATGATGTTATAATGCTAACGAGGTTTTAATCTTCCGAGATGATATTTGAAATGAGTACGCGATCGAAGGTAATTTATTAAAGTGGCGAATTGTATAATCGAATGAAATTACGACGGCGATGTAGAAATCGGTGACGAAATGAGTAAACGTTTTTGTACGTTTTTTGTCTATTTATTTTTCAGACAATTTTTTTTATCCAACTTTCTTCCATAATATTGTTAAAATAAGCCAAGTCAGGCTATTAAAGTTTGACAGTATTTAAGTGAAAGTAGGAGAGCGAGTATGCACGAAATCTGTATCGCAGCTTAAGAGCAACGTTTTTACAATTTTTCAGCTCGTTAAATTTTTTTCATTATACTTTTTATCTAAATTTAGAAATTAGTTACTCGCCCAAGACACCGAGAAAATTCACTTTTCAGGCTTAGTTTAGTAAAGTGACGCGATGCGACGGCATGAAATAATTCAAAAATGTCCTCAATTTGAAGAAGAGGTATAAATAAGTATTTACGTGAAAATTGCGAAAAAGGTTGTGTTTTTTTTGGCCTAGTTGATGTGAAAATCAAAACTCTAATATAATATGTTCTTATCGAAGTGGAATTTTATGTTCTAGATTGTTGAAGTATTAAAAAATGATGTATCGTTAATTTCAATGTATTCCCATTCCCCCCTCACCCTCCAATTTTCCTCCGCTAGAAATTTTTTTATTTTAATTTTAAATTTGGTATCATTAAAAAAAATATGTAGCTAAAAAAATGATTCTGTTTTGTGTTTTTTCGAAGTGAAATCGAATATTTATAAGTAGATACAGACTAAGGTTACCTTTTTCGTAAATTTAAAAGACTTATAGGCCTAAGAAATGTTGAAATTTCATCAAAATTTTGTTATTTATCGAAAATTTCGTGTATTGAAATTACAGTTTTTAATCCAGATTTTCTTTGCAAAATTAAGACTATTAAATGATCTCTTTTTTTTTCATTTCGTTTTCATTCATGATCCTATCGCTCTTTTATAGCACGTGCTGTTTTGTGTACAACTTTTCGTTGTATTGCTTCTAAACATTTATACGATAATGGTGGAAAAATTTAATAATTTTGGTGTCATTGAGTAAAATTATTGTTAATTTTAGTTTATAGCGATTTCAGAAAAAAATTACATTTGATTTTTTTGCTTAGAATTTTCTCGTTACGTCAATCCAGTTTTTTTTCTTTCAAAAATACAATTGATTTTTGAAATTTATTTCTCACAATGTATTATAAAATTTCAAACTTTTAGTTCAAATTAATTTGCAGGTGAAACTAAATTTCTGTGTCTGAAAATTTGTGGGCTGGACTAAATTTTTTTTCTGGAAATCTGCTAAAGATGGGGTCACAATGGTGACAAAATGACTTGAAAAGGATGTTGTAAACATTTCAGCCTACCAACTCAATCTTTTAAACTTGCAAAACTCCCTCAAATTTTGAACAATTTCATAAATTATTAAAACAATATATTAAAAATTGTTTTTGAAATTTTTTTTTGAAAGTGGAATTATTATATTTGATGTATATTTGAACTAAAAATATTGATGAAAAGTTTTTATCATTGTCTCTCTTTTCAGCGGTTTTTAAAAAATGTCACTATTTATGTTTTTGAAGATGTTCTGAAAAAGTAAGTAAGGAGCCAATTTTTTTTTCGAAAAACGCCCTCCTGAAATGGAAGTAGGACTTCAGTTTTAGATGATTCAGTGCAACATTTCGATTTTATCCCGCATAGACGATTTTTCAAGATGGATTACAGAATGATTTTTTTGCGTTCTTTTAAGAATTTTTTCACGTCATTAGAAATTTTTTTTCAGTTAATCCTTGATAAAATCGAACGAATACAATTACCGTCGTCCATTTAAGATCTGTTTTCCCCACTTTTTCTCTTTTCAAAGGGTTCTCAATTCGTATTCCAGCATTCAAAAATATAATATAAATGGCTCAAAAAAAAAGAAAAAAACAAAATTTATCCCTTTTGATGAAAATCTATTCGAAAATAAATGTTATCAATTTTTACCAAATTTATTTTAAAGGATGGGAAAAATTATCATTTTCAAGTGATCCTGAAAAAAGTTTGATGGCCAATGAAATTGAAATATTGCCCTTAATCATTTAAAATTAATGTCTTAAATCCATTTCAGGGAGACGTTTCTCAAAAAAATTTCCTTCGTGATTTTTCTAAAAATCTTAAAAAAGGTAGAAAATGTTTTTTTTTTAAAAGTACCTGAAATGAGTTGTAATACTGAAACCTTGTTAATGATCATTTTGGGCTCAAATTGTATAATAATACCATTTCATGGAAAACATTTTCAATTCGTTTTTTTTGATAATTTTTGAATATTTTTGAACTTCCAGTAAGTTTTGCCAATTTAATAAAATTGAGTTAGAGGGCTGAAATTTTTACCACATCCTTTTGAGACCATTTCGTACCATAAACCGAGTACACTTACCTTCGTACATTTAAGATCTGTTTTACCCATCCCTTGCCATATAAATAGCTCAAAAATAAGAGAAAAAAATAAATAATAGCCTTTGAGAGTCTAAATTGTATAAAATGTGTCCTTTTGTTGAAAATTTTTTCGAAAATCAATTTTATCGGTTTTTAATTAATTCATTTTGAAAGATATGCCTCTAAAAAATTATCTAAAGGGGATACACGTAAAATATTAGGTTGAATCGCCTAAAATTGATCTCCTGCATCCATTTCAGGAGGACGTTTATCAAAAAAAAATATCCTTTATAGTTTTTCAGAATACATATCGTGAAAAAACGCAAAAAGTGACATTTTTTAAAACTACCTAAAATGGAATAACTTTTTTAAAAAATTTTTACGCAATTTTTTGGTAATTTTTGAAAATTTTTCAACTTTAAGTTGGTTTTGCAAGTTTAAAAAATTGATTTTGAGGGCTAAGACTTTTACCACATATTTTTGAGATCATTTTCCAATTATTGTGGCCTCGCTGTTTGCAAATCCCCTCCCCCTCCCCCTTCCCCAAACAAAATTTGGCCGATCCTAATTTATACTTCTCTGTTAATAAATATAGAAAAGAAGTTCTGTGCGACGCAGTTAGAAGGAGGAATGATTTAAAAAATTCTTTGTGATTGTCCCTTGCTAGATATTTATCTATGTTTAATTCTGATGTCAATTTTACTGTCTTAATTTTTTGAGCTTTCGAACAAAAATTTAATTATAGATTTTGAGAAACAAATTTTTTTTTTCAATACTGAAGTTATACAGTCAACTTATTGCCTCAAGCAGACATTCCTTCTGTACAATTGGTATAAATTTTTTTTGACGTAAATATGAGGAATTATATTCTGAAAATTGAATTTATTTCTCATCGAATGTAGCCACGCAATTGCTGAGTTTTAATGAATTTTTATCTTAATTTGAAGCTGAATGGTTTACACAAAACGCGTATTATATTGTGGAAGGTCCATGCTTATTATTCCACACGAACTTTTAACCCTGTTAATTATACTAGTGCAGTTGTTACGAAGTAATTAATTGCTCGTTTATGATTTCGTATCTTCTATTCTGAAATCATCAGATCTATTTATATAAATTACGTAATAATTTTATGAATATTAAAAATCAACCGATATTCTACGCAAATATAAATAAAAATTCATTAAAATATTTTTTTTTTTTTTATAAATTTCTAAGCATTACTTTTATAAATTATTGACTCACCGTTATTCGAAAAATTATTTAAATATACGATGTAAGTGTAAGAAAAAGAAAAAATATTAATTCCAGACAACTGACAAATATATAATAAAAATATTTACTTATTCGCGTAAAAACGACGACGACGAAACGTAAAAAAAAAAAATGTAATTTTTTTTTCGCGCGCGGATTTCGTAAATTTTTGCAAATGGGTTGGTATGAACGCGCACGTGAAGAATGAGATGATTGGATGACTGCAGTTAGTAGTCGGCATTATCATTCGGCCAACAAGACGAACGATTCCGAGCGTTCACGAGCCATGATAAAATTTAAAATACCGGCAACGGAAGACGAAAGCGGTGGGGGGGCGTTAAAGAGTTATGTTTAAAAGTGGCAAAAGACATTCCGATGATGGTGTGTAACCTTATTCTGTGTTGTTTTGTGTACTGAGCGGTGCTCTCTATACCTACGTGTATGTATTTCGAAGGGTTAAAACTGTTGCTTATTGTCGTAGAGGGGAGAAAGCTCGAATAAAAGCTCTGGTACATTGTTCTGAGTACACTGTACACTGGTACAGAGTGTGTACATATAAGATTGATAAAAGCCATTTGAACGTGGTACGTTGTTGCGATGGATTAGCGGCGGTAAAGGGGGTATTGTCTATCCGTATAAGAATTTGGCAAAGCAATGCCACGGTTTTTGAATCGCTGGAATGTAATTTCATCAAACACATCGTTGAATTTTTGGGGTGTTTATGTTGTGTTTCCCCCCCCCTCCATTTTGGTCTGTTTCGGATAATATATTGCCACTTTCGGCAAAAAAAAAAAAAAAAAAACTAAAGGCATCTTTTTAAAGGTCGAATTTGTTCGCTGTACTTCTTTTCGAGCATTTGTACACTTCACGACAACTTCGGTATAACTGCAGTAATAATTTTCTTAGGTATGTTTTTTTTTCTCCCTCTTCTGTCGTAGCTGTGTGCCGAAGAGATGGGTGCTGTCGTACCTATTCTTATTCTGGGTTTCTGTACGTTTGGCCCAAGAGCTTTGTGAAAACTGTACGACGAGTACTTCTGTATCGTGTTATATATTTTTTCGCCATGTATACTAAACGTTGTCGTCGTAGTCGTCGTCGTTAAAAGTTGATACTGTTTAGTTAGAATCTGGTATTTTAGTCACGGTCGTATACTATCCCCCGACCCCCAACTTTCTCACAGTTGCGTCGGACGACTTCTATTTAGTTCGGTAGTTTTTACTCTCGTTGGGATTATCGTCGCAGAATCTCCGGTTTACGACGTATTATTTCACGCCTATAGCTTCAGCGTGAATATTAATATGGTGTAATATTCACTTTATACAATGATACTTGGTACGGTTTTTATCATTCCGACGACATCCGTGTGTACCGGACGGGTCCGTGTTTTATCCCTGTCGCGTGTGCCTTTGTCGTAGTCGTGCCTCCTGAATATTCTGCTGCTGCGGCGCATACGGACGTCGAGTCACGAGACACCGATGCTGTAAATTTATAAATTAATTTTTACATGACCCTTGCGAGGTATTACCTATCTATAACAGGGTTCAAATAGTTTGATTTCGAAAGGTGTCGAATTTATGACCAAACGAAAATCAACATCGAGTATAGGTATCATAGAAGCTGAAATGGTATACCCCATTTCACCATGTTAGAAGCTATATTCCTGGAATATTAGAGGTAATGTTCTATATTTCATCAATAATTTCCTAAAAAATAGAGAATTTGCACTGCGAATCCGAGGAACAAATTCTTCTTATCATACTCTCACGAATGGTGTACCCCAAGGTGCTGCTCTTAGCCCCACCTTATTCGGAATAAGTATAAATGATCTTCCATCGTGTATTCCTGCCTTCGTTTCT
>FIZR01026312.1:0-24942 GCA_900060175.1 Ferrisia virgata
CTACCTACCTACCTACCTACCTACCTACCTACCTACCTACCTACCTACCTACCTAGACCTACCGACGTGTGTCTACAAATGCAACGTGCACACGAAAACGACAAATTAACCACATAAACGTACAAATACTAGGTAACTGACCTATCAGATGAGCACGAAATCTCGTAAAAATTATATAGTTGTTAATAATCCTAAGAAGTGAAGTGTGAGAAGGTAGAACAGAGGGTATTCATGATTGCTCTCATGACAAAAATGATTATTTAAACTCTCCAGCAGAAGTTGAAATATACCTGAAAAATCATTTATGGAACGGAAAAGTGAAATATCCACTTCAAGGGTCTCAAATCGATATCAATTTTTAGATTTTGTAAAAAACTGATAAAAAACACAAAAAATTACGATTTTTGAGTACTATCGAAAAATCAACTATCGAAGGAGGAAAATGAAATGTCCCCATAAATTGTTCAAAATACATACCCTTCAAGTTCATTTAAATCGAATTTTCACATAAAAAATAATTCTTTTTATTTTAAACGATTTTTATAAAAAATTACGAAAAATTAAGTTTTCTTGAGGGCACTTGAAAAATCGAAGATGAGGGGTAAAAATGAAGTAATGCGCTTAACCGTGTAAAATTGATGTGCTACATCAATTTCAGGGGAGGGGAGAAGACATTTCTCAAAAAAAATTTCCTTTCTAGTTTTTCAGAAAATTATGAAAACTTTCAAAAAATTACTTTTTTTTGGAAATCCTTGAAAAATGAGATAATGATGAAAAAATACCACTAATGGTCATTTTGAATCAAAATAACTATAATAGTTCCATTTTTTTAATTAAAAAAAAACCTTTTCATTTTTTTCAATTTTTTGAAAATTTTTGAATTTTGAATGAATTTTGCAAGTTAAAACCATTGAGTTGAGGGAACTGAAATTTATACCACAAGTTTTTGAGATCATTTGGCAACTATTGTAACCCCACCATATTCTTATTTCCAAAAAAAAAAAAAAAAAAAAAATTCGGCCCACACTAGTACAAAACATCTGTGAAATATGATAGATTGATTCATGTGATCAATATCAAGTACATACTAACCCAATTTTCTCCATTATATTTTTAACAGATGATATTTTGTGAAATATTTCATTTTCGTTGGATTTATCAACCATACAGTTGATACAAATTTTCAAAAATTCGTCAAAAATCCAAAAATGAACTTTTTGGTTTCATTTAAATCGGAACCAGACAGTTGACGAGGGTATCCTTGTAAGCTCTAAATACCAAAAATCACTTGGGGATGGTGGTGGTGGTGTTTGCCTCTCCCTGTTTCACGCCCCTAGAACAAGGGCTTACTTAAAAATATTTGTAGCCTAAAAACGGAATACTTATTTTTGCTTTTTTTTCATTTCCTTCTTTCAACTGTATCGGGTATAAATTTGAAAAAACCTCTCCTCCCATTTTTAATGACGAGTTGTTCATCACGAATACGCCTTTACCGCACCCCTGACAAAACGTCAAAGAAAATCGACCTAGAAATATCTGAATTATTGAAGTTGAAATTCCTAATGTTTCAAATATTTTGCCTGCGTCTTACTCTGAAACATACTCATTAATTCATTTTATAATAGGTATTCGCCTTTTCGGACGTTTTTTATTTTAAAGTAAAAAATGTAGCGAATCAAACTTACTCAGATCTGCGGAAAGAGGAAGAAACGAGAAGTGTCGATACAATAAATTATATCCGAAAGCAATGATTAAAAACTCATTTCAACAAAATAAAAAATTACCAAAGAAATAACTTCTAATCATGAGGAAAAAAAACTAAACCCAGCCTCACCTTTAAATGACTTATTACTTGATGAAGATGTAAGTTAAGGTAATTTGAAGCACCTAACTATACTACGAATATTCGCTTATTAAGCATGTAAATTCAATTACCCAAGTCATACTTACCGTTTAAGAATCCACTTGTTGCGGCATGTTACAAAAAAGAATCAATTTTAAATGACGTACGTGGAAATTTACCTATCGTAGGTACCTACTATGTAAATATATTATTTTTTGCTGTGTTACATATATAACTCGATATCTTTACGCATGTAGGTACAGGTATTTCTACCTACACTTATCAATACATTATTTACGAAAGCTGGGGTTTCCTTCCTGTAGGTTTATTAATACTACAAATAATTCTCGTAGGTAGATACACACAAATTGATATATGGTTTCTTTTGAAACGTACTCTAACTGTTGGAACGTATTTCCAACGTAAATTTGTAAACAAAAGATACAAATCGAAGACCTTGGCTTTTAATACGACCAATTCGCACATCCGTTTAGCGGAGATAATTTTGCGAAACGATATAAAGGCGCACGATGCTACGTGACGCGACGTAATCTGACGCGGTGTTACTTACCGTAGAAGAGAAAAGCTTAGCCAGTTGAGTTAAAACTATACCATTCAGAGGTATACCAATCAACGAGTAAACTATAAGCAGCATTCTTCCGAAGGTGGATGTTGGGTGGAGATTACCATATCCTGCGCAAAGCAATAACCATCGGGTGAAATTAGCTTTATACCTACTAAAAGTTCAATTAAACTTGACAATGGTATCATTCGTACAATTTAATACTGTTTAAAAATTTGTAACCTCGTAATAGTATCTATTTTTTTTTTTTTTATTTATTTTTTTTTTAATTTCAAATATATACCTAATTTGTTTAAATTGATCGTAACGCTTTGGTGTGGCAAAATTTCAATTAAAAGTACCTCAGCACGTACGAAAATATCGCGAAAATTTACACAAACAATGAAACATGCGTACGTAAATATGTATAATACGGACTAGGTACGTACGTAAACTGACCGATAGTGCTAAGCGTTGTTAGAGCGAAAAAGTACGCATTGTAAAAAGTCCACTCAAACGGTTCTTCCATTTCTTCAATCTCTTCGACCATTTTCAAGCCTGCTGGAGTGAGTACCGTATGGTTGCAGAATTGTTTCAATTTTAATAATAATAATTTGTGAGCTTTTTTACTGGACCAGGTGTAATATCTCATTAGTAGTTCTGCAATGAAAATATAGCGCAACTGATATAGATTAAACGTGTAGATTATAATATGATTTCATTTTAGAAATAAATTATCACCTAAGATTGGCCCTCCATGTAACATATGACTTGCCCAATAATAAAATTGTACTCAGAGGAAATTCGTTCGTTTAAATAATTCTTTTTTTGTGCACTGATTAAGGTCACTTTGCACATTCAATTCGTAAATAAAGCGATACCGTTTGCTATTATAAATTAATGCTGAACCAAAAAAAAACTATAGTTACGAATGACAAGCCATTTAGCACGATCAAAAATTATTGCTTTTGCCAACAGAATAGCAAAACTTTCACTTAAAATTTTATCGTCAAAAATATGTTCTGATTATTGAGTTTGGACAAAACGTTTAAAATTAATATTTTGGATACCTGACACGAATTTCATGAAAAATATGGTATAAAAATACGACAAAAAAAATCTAGAATTTTGATTATTTTTAGCATATTATTTTGCAAGTATATTTTCTTCGTAGCTCATTCGAATACAGCAATAATTTTCCGACACTTGAGAAAAAAATTCGTAGCTAGTGCGATATTAGGTACAGGTAGAGGTGCTATCAAAAGCAAACAACGTGTAACTAATCGTTATATTACCGATAATTAATAAATGTCTGGCGGAAAAAGAGAAGAAAAATATTGAACGACACAATAAATTTCTAAGATAGGTAATAAAAAAAAAACATCGCATAAAATGAAGCAACCAATTCAAAAAATGTTTATAGTTGTGTAATCGTATATACCAATTTCAAGTGCTTCGGGCTGTTTCTAAATCGCTCGATACGATAAAAACATAATAAAAAGGAAAACGAAATATGTGGAACAGTATCGCGAGAAATTTTCAATCAGAACTCGAGAAATGGAAATTGCATAAGATTACCTTCGACGCTCAATTTAGAAGGATCTTCCAACCTACGCTTTTCTTCATGTCTCCTTTCGATAATATAAAAAAGAAATGCGCCAAGTAGTAAATAACTGAGAAAAATCATCCATAGCATGACCCATTGGTTCGCAGGCATCATCTTGAAGAATTATAGGGGAGATAGATCGCGCGTTATAACCGATGAATAAATTTCTGTACAGCTTCAAGTCACCATTACGAGCACATACGTATACTGCAGGCATTAATCATTCATTATCTACGATAAAAATGCCAAAAATATTAACCAGCCGTTCATTTTCATATTACTACTAAACTAATGGTATAAGCACCTACGTAGGAAATCACACCCGAAATCATACACGTATGTAATATTCGGATGGCTAACTAAATAACCGATTATCGACGTAGATTAGTTTCCATTAACATAATTAACGCAAACGTTAAACTTTCAGTGTTACTGAAAGTCATAAAATATCTTCAATTTACGTATAGTTTTTTTTTTTTTTTTTTTTTTTTTAATCATAATAAGTAAATATCATACGTATTTTAAAAAAGTAGTGTTATAATTCTTTTTTTTTTAATTGCAAAAAAATGCAACCCACAACTTTCTATGATCTTGACCTAAAATTAAAAAAAAAAAAAAAAACATGATTCGAATTTTCGTGGTTGAATTTTGGATATTTTAGCATAACCAATGCAGATGTTTTTAAAACAGGTAGATAATTACAATTGCTAAAATTATCTACTTTATTAACGACTCGAGGAAAGATGAAGATGATCTGTGATTACAAATAATAACTTATACATGGTAAGCTCAGCTATACGTTTACACGAGAATGTAAAATACATATTACAATTTTAAACGTTACTAATTGCATAAATATACAGTGGTGTTAATATGGAGTGTTAAGTGCGTCAGTAATTATGAAAAATTTTCAAATTAATTCCTTTCTAGACGTTTCAATGAAAATTTAAACGTGCGAGATGCTTATTTAGAGGTTTCTTGATACCTACTAGGTAAATCTTTCGAGTTACAGTAACAAATTTATCATCGAAATAATGATATTTGTTATTTATTCGGGTATTTGGAGATGTTATGCATGCTGTCCTATGTGGAAGTCCTATTATAACTTTAAATATGATAAAGTCTGGTTAGGTCTGGTGTCTATTGCCTATTGAGAAAAAAGTTTGTAGTGAATATCGATGCTTGGAAGGAGCAAGAGTTTCAGAATTTTCAAAAACCAGTTACTTTTAAAATACATTCCAAAATTTATTTCTGGTGCGCATGCGAGGTAAGTTGATGATATGAAACAAAAACAACAAACGAACCATCAAGATTTATGATAAAATTGCTAAATTATAAATGAAATATGGAATCTGGTTTTTTTTTTTTTTTTTTCAAAAATTGGAAAACTTTTTGCACTAAAATTTAATTCCTGGCTGAAACGAAATTCACGTGCAATGTTTGAAAAATAGATACACAGTAGCCATCAATTTTTCATTATAAGATCCCAAAAAAATAAGAAAGGTAGATCTACGTAGAGGGTAAATTAAAATGTCGTATTTTAAATGTCCTCGAATCATCAAGCGGGTAAACTGCTTCTCTCTGAACTAGGTGAAATTAGATAAAAATTATCTACTCTCAGCTTTCTTAATTTTCAATGCAAGATTCTAGGATCTCTGATTAAAAATTCAAACCAGGTTCATTCAAAAATTTTGTTCACTTTCAAGGTATAGTAGTTTCTTCCGATTTCAAGATGAATATTATTTCTATAATTCAATAGAAAATTTTTCATTTCTTTCTTGGACATTTCAGTTTACTGATGAAACATTGTTTTCTTATAGATCAGAGAAAAAAATCTCAAAATTTTTAGAGAATTGATCGCTGATTATTAGTTATACTAATTAAGTACTTGAAGTATTAGTTTCGTCTTTAGTCAATATACATTTACTTAGGAATTTATAAACTTCTAACTTCATTACGAGGTACTTAAATAAAAACCGTAACAATTCCTCCTAAAATTTTCAAAGAAACTCATGTTGTTTTCTCGTTTGGGTTTTGCAGAATTGGGGGAATGTAAACTTGTAAATTGACCATAGATATAAAATCGTCAAGACTTAATCAATTAACAACAGTTTTTTAAATCTTGAAACAGGTGATTTGTTTACATTAGGAATCACAGATCAACTTTAATCAAACTTGAACCTTAAATTTTAACAGAAATTTTGCCTTATCAATATTGTTTTCAATGTTCAAAACAATCTAAATTTTTGATAAGAACTTTGTTTTGGCGTAAATACATAATTTGACTTTACCTAATACAGTACCTACATGTCGATCTTATTTTAAAATAGGAATAAGGACAAAATATACTTATCAGAGCTCACAACGGTAATTAGAGTAATTATAATTACTGTCTGCTAAATAACAATAGCCTACAATAAACCGTAAATTGACGAGCAATGTTAATACTCAATTAAAAAAAAAAAAAAAAAAAAAAACTTGATGTGCCTAAGTAAAATAAATACACGTTTTAGCAAATCTAATGAGTATGGTGCTCTAAACCGAGATTATACCAAGATCGAACATAAAAAAATGAAAATCTATACAATACTCATCGAAATTACCTGTTCGAGTGTGTCCAAATCATATCACAAACGTTATATTTCGCTCATTTACAAAACCCGAGGTAAAACTACGAATTGAAATGCACTTTGATGCAAATGTCGACGAAACGCGTCACTAGTTATTTAAATTAACACATCGAAGAAAAGACCTGTTAGGTAAATATAAATTGAGTTAATTGTGATATCGGGTGATACCGGCAATATTTACTAAACAATCTCAGAACAGGCAAATTTAAGTATTTGAAGCCGAATATGTGTCCAATAATGAAAATATGATAATTTCATATCAACTTACCAACTTACCATTCGATTTGAAATTTTGTATTTTATTTTAATTTATCTTCATTGAAACGGGTACTGTACAGATCCGCAACACAAACTTTAAATCTAGGGTTGAAAAACTTTTAAGGCAAAAATAAACGATATTATTTAAATATTTTCACACCTAAAATACGCGTAATAAAACTGTGCAAAAGTAAACACACAATTTATATTATAATTTGCGGTGTACTAACGCGCGCACACCAGAACCGTTTACGAAACATTAACTCTCTTTCCTATACGTGTTATCAATTAAATCGAAATGATACTATCCTATATGTGTACATCGTTCGTACATTTATAAGATTCTCTTACGAGGAGTTTTTTTTTCGCACTTTACGAAATACCGTCATTTTTCATAATCTACCCTCGCATTGCCTTCTACGTTGTACATACTTGTGTACACATTCGACACTATCTTCGGTATTTAGAATGTTGTGTATGCGTATTGATTTAAGGATAGGTAAATATGCTAATAATTTGATTTCATTTTCTTCATAGGTACTGGTTATAGCGTTTTGAACTAAAAATAGGTCCTCAAGTGCCCGGTAATTCATGGATTTGGATTATTATGGTAAACAATGACGAATTTTTTGTATAAACCGAACCTACATATGTTAAGTACATATGTAGATATAGGGGGAAAATGTGTTGTGTTCACATTCAAAAACAATTCTTCAGAAGTCAAGGAACTTACCAGCTTATGGATCCGTAATTAGAACTTATTTGTAATCCATATATTGATGTTTTAATTCATTATGTACATTGTACAGTAGTCCTTTTTCGAAAAATCCGAACCAAATATTAAGAATTAGATACCTATATACAAAAAATATCAGACGATACGGCTTTATGAATACATATTTTAAAGTTCAAATTATTTTCTTGGATTAGCCATGATTCATGTCTTTCAAAATAAAATTTCAATTTTCTGTATCGGTTTAGATCAACCTAATATTTTCGATTTTCTTTCCCTAATTAAATAAAAATAAAAATAGGTACTTGTTATTTATCGTTTAGTATGCGAATTTGTAAAAAAAAAACTGGAGACATAAGATTATTGTTCATCGAGTATCGTATTTACTTAGAACCTGATTCTATAAGGTGTCGTATGTATTTTATAAACGCAAAAATCAATGAAAAATACTGAAAGTATTAGACTTACCTGCGTGATATTCGACCAGACAAAAAATTCGATGATTAATGATTAGTGTACTTAAAAAGATCACGGTCAATGAAGGCCATCAACTAAGGTGACAATTAACGAAACTATCCTCGTTGATATGGTCAATACCAATGAGAGATGGGATTGAATAAAGATTTAGAACCCAAAATGGTAATACTTTCACCTTCCATTGCTAACCTGCTGTCAAATGTCCAACCCGTGAAATGTAAACCAAACTGATATTTTGAAAGCTCGCTTCTCAATTAAATCTACTCATTCAATTTATTATTAACTCCTCACTTTTTGTGTTTTACCTTATACCTTCAATTGAATAGGTGGCATACGTATACTTATTTGATAATATTTACCTACTCCTTTGAGAAGAATAATTTATGTAATTTTGAAATGTTTATCAACTGTCATAATTCAGAACTAAATTTAGTTAGATTTACGAAAAATTCTTTGGAAGAAGTTTGTTGGAACGGAGCGTAAAAAAAGATTATATTTAAAAAATCGCATATTAACAAAAAGAATTTTTGTAATCTGTGAAATCATATTAAATTTAAAAAACACTGTGGCTTGAAATCTTAAAAATAAATTTTAAGACAGCCTATTAGTTAAGATCATTTATTTACAAATTAGCCAACGGGGCTTTTTAAGGGGATCTCGTGTTGCAAAGGTAGCATACCCAATCTCTAAGGTAGTATTTTTTAGACAAAAAAATTTTTCCATTTTTTTTTTGTTTGAGAGTTGATAAATAAAAAGAATTGAGCATAATACAAAAAATTGTGTTCATTTGAAATAATAGTACAGTTAACCCCTTTTGAAAAGATGCTCAATCGGAATTTTTGCAATTTTTGAGAAATTTCAACCATATCAGTTTGGTTAGAAGTTTCTGCAGGATTTCTTAAAGACGACAGAACGGAATTCGATGAATTTTGGATATGTTATGGAAAGCAGTACCCCGACACGCCATTTTTTGGATTTTTTTTAACTTGGCGAAAATATTATCAGGGTAAACGAAAACACTTTTTCTGAGTTTCTTCAAGCTCAAATCATTTTGATCTATGGTGAAAAATTCAAAAAAGGGCTCTGTACACGTGTCGGAGTATTATTTTTTACAACATATCCGAAATTCATCGAATTCCGTTCAGTCATTTTCAAGAAATTCTGCAGAAACTTTCAAAAAAACCGACATGGCTGAAATTTCTGAAAAATGACAAAAATTCCGATTGAGCGTCGTTTAAAATGGATTCAACTATTCCATTACTTCAAATCAACATTATTCCTTGAAATACGCGCAATTATTTTTTATTTGCGACCTTAATACGACAAAACGCAAAATTAATTTCTCTAAAAACTCTGCCTTTGACTAAAAAAGCATGCTATGAAAAAAAAAACGCGAAACGCGAAGTACCATCTTACATAGAATGTACCACGGATTGAAAAACAAGTGAATTTTGGTTCTCGTTCTTGTTCTTGTTCTCTCACGAATCAAAATTTTTATTTTTGTTGATTTTGTTTTCATTTCGGATTCGTAAACTTTGTTCTGATTTTGTTCTTGTTCTTCGGGGTTCATGAAATATTGTTCTCGTTTTCTGCCCTTGTTCTTTATTTGATTTTGTTCGGCGCTTTGTTCTCGTTCTAGTTAGTTTTTATTTTTCAACTGAACGCACGCGCCCCAATTTTTTGAAAATTTGACTAGAAATTGTCAAATTCATGAAAAAATTAATGAAAACGAGAGTAAGACCTCGGAAAAAATTACTAAAATACGCTTATATTACCACAAATCGAGGAAATATCTGCTAAAATTAAAAAAAAAAATAGAAATAATTACGAAAAATAGTTGTTTTTGTTCTGGTTTTTTCAAGTTGGCATCTTATTGGTAAACGAGCATTGTTTACAGATAAGCCAGATCCCTCTCGAGCTGCTCTTGCCAATCAGAGCGCTTGTTTATATTTGCGTGTGTTCACTTGGTGTTTCTGGTCACTATCATTTTATTTATTTATTATTATTTTTCAAAATCACAATTTCAATCAATTGGAAAAAATTTTGCATTTTGCTCGATTGAATTCAATTGAACTTATTTCTAAAAATAATAATGGAATGAAAAAGATTTTTGTAAAATGTAACTGTTTTGTGAAAAATTCATTACCATATCAAACTTGAAACAGTATTCTTTGCATCATTCCTTTCAAAAACATTACAAAAAAATCATTGATTGGGTTGGAAGTTGGTGGAAAAATTGTTTTAACGTATATAAGTAAAGTACTAATTATTTAAAGATGAAAATAATATCAAAGTCCAATTTGAAATGAAACTTCTTATTAGCTGATTCCTGATTTCACAATGCAACATTGAGAATGACGAATCGATATTATGATTATCTGAAAATTTTACTTCAGTGGCTGTATCTTTCACACCATTTGAGCATTCATATGTATTAGTACGAAGTATAAGTTATCTTACACAGTGATTAATATTATTACAAATGAAGTAAGTAGATGTAACTGTTTCGAGTATTGACTTTTGACGCACTTTCTACATTTCTAGTGATAATGGAACCATAATTTGGTTATCGTCGTTATATTTTTAAAGTTGCTTTCCATATTTACCTTCAAAAATTTCATCAATGATATTATTTCAATTTGATGTAAAAGAGTATAGTAGAAGAAAAATTTACATGTCGAGGTTTGAAAGTGGAGAAATGAAGATAAGCAACAAGCACAAAAGTTACTCCTACTTGGCTCTCATTGGTAAGAGCGTCTCGGACTGTGTCGTCCAGCGTAGAATCCTTCAATAACAAATAACAAGATTTCATTTGAAAAAATTGACAGAGTATCAGCCAATTATTTAATTTTGTCATTATGCACAGCTCTTCCCATATGATTTGCGACCGTGGGCATGCTTTTGAGGCGCTTGGTACATAGTGTTCACGTATACGTATACTACAAAAACATCACGCCGTTGAGCGTTAATTCATCAACCGATATTGTCATTATCCAGTGACAGTGAGTCAAAGTCAATAACTCACAATTGAAACGAAGATAAAAGTACTTCATATTTATCTCTCACACAGATTCAATTCTAGGCACCAAATAACCAGGAAACAAAAACGAAAGTGAAATAGTTAACATTTATTTCATTTAAAAGCGAAGATGCGAAGTATAAAAAAAAGGTAGTCGAAAAAAGAACTACAATGAAAAACGTCTTTTCTACCCAGTCATAAATCAGTTTTACATAAAGATTTTCAAAAGAATACATAAATTATACTTAATTATAAATAATTCAACAAAAAATACATTATCGATTAGGGGGAAAAAATATAATAACTACCATCGATGAAATTAACGCTGCAGCACTCCGTTTATAATCAACATTGCAATGCTTCAAAAGATCATTTTAACATCCCATATTGCAGCGTTGTATCATTGTGGAAAAGAGATCTTCGAATGACTTAAGGATAGTAACACGTAGAACAGGTTAGAAGGAACATATCAGACCACATCATTAGCAACTTTTAGCTGCTTTTACAATTACGCTTTCAACAACACAGTACGTATTTGTACTTCATGTATGTTATCAGCGGGGTAACACAATTCGTAGAAGACAACGATCTACCTCGATTGGAATACCAACACATACATTGTAATGTATGTTTGATAACCATCTTCGGTAGTAACATACTCAAATAAACACATTGAACCGCTTTGGTCCTTAAATAAATAGCGTATACAGCATCTGGAATTAAAGAACCGGTAACAGGATTATGATACAAGGATCAGTCTAGAATAAAAAATTCATAAGGGGAAAGGATAACAAAACTCAAGGATGTGATAACATTTGCATTTTTTAAAAATTATTTTATATCGTTAACATAAAACATGAATAAAACCCAATTAAAAAAATAATTCTTTTCTATCTGTTAATGAATCCATGTACCTAAATCGAAGCACCAACATTCTTGGAGTAATGCTTACGTTAATTTCATCGACCACTAATTTGTACTTTAAAATTGGCTTTCTTTTTTTCTAAAAGAAAAAACTTATTAAAATACGAAAGAACTATTCTTATAAACGCTAAGTACTATATTTACAAAAAAATAAAAATAATAATAAAGATATAGAAAGAAATATTTAAAACGAGAAAATTTTCTTCAACCCTGTCGAACATAAGATAATAATAAACTGGTATCTTATACTTGGAAATGTATAAAAATAATCTATATACAGAAATCATTCCAAGGGGGAAGGAAAAAATGAACAAGAAAAAAAGACAAAGTAAAATCGCTGAATATTAGGTTGGAATATTTTTTTCAAAAATATATAACTGTTTTTGAATTGCTGCCCAAATAATATAATTCAAATTCGAGTCAAAATAAAGAAAAAAAATCAAAACCAAAGAAAAAAGAAAAATAATCTAGACGATTTGAAAAAAAAATACATTTAACATACCGCAATTTTACAGTAATAAATTAAATTTTATATGAAAATTGGATTAACGGAAGGGGATGTTTCAAACGTGAAAAACATACTACGGAAATAAAATCACAACCATAATACACGTTTTACAAAAATAATAACAATAAATCCATGACACAAGGTAAAGTGAAAACCATAATTGATTCGAAGTTTTCGTTGCGTAACTTGAATAAATTCGAGGAAAATTCATTTCTGTAATTTTACTTGAAGAAAGCTTCGGCTGGTATATTACCCAATTTATGAAACTCGGTGAATGCATGTAAGGCGTTATTGAAATCCCATTTTGTTTCATTTAGACATCTAAAGAAAAAATACAAATAAGTTGATTATACGAACGGAATTTTTCCGAAGAAAACTCTTGAGCAGTTAAATATACTTCTTACTTTTCAGACCACGTTAAATTCATTCCAGTTTGCTTAGCTAGTGCGACGACCATTTCGCGTTTGAATTCCATTTCTTGTGGACTTGCTATGGGTGTTACGTTTTGCACAGGGGCACTAATTGGGGTAGTGTTTAGTGAACTTGACGCTTCTTGACTGGTTGAAGGAGAGCGTGCTTCGAAAGCGGTCTGTAAAAATTAACGAGATAATTACAAAATCTCTTATCACATTAGAGACTTTTAAAATAACGAAAAATAATACAAAACTTCAAACGATTCTTGACTCAATACTTTTGTCACGTAGGTATACGAATAAAGGCAGTACTTACTGAAGCTTGTTCTTTCGAGGCATCGGTAATAGATAACACATCGTTAACGATATTAAATCCAGTTCCGGTCGGAACTAATGTGAAAGCTCGACTGAACGCTTTAATTGACGTGGTATACTCTGATTCGCGAAACACGCCAGTAACACACAACGATATTAACGCAGGCTGCAACAAAAACGATCGGTTAATTCATCTTTTCATATAGAAATTTTTTCAAAGGCAAAACAATAACTCACTGTAAAAACTAATAAATCCACGGTAAAAGTAGGTAAATCGTGTTGCGTTTTCGGCAACGTATTTAAAAATCTCACTATTTCTTGTTTACCAATATGTAAAAGTTTCGTTCTTCTTTCGAAATTATTTACTTTCTTTAAATTACGACTTTCGGTAATATATTTGTTCAAATTAACGCCACTGAAAAAAAAAAGAAGAAAGAAATAATCACTAATTTGAAAATAACCTTACACAGAACCAAAATAAAACCTTCGAAAGACAATCCCCTCTTACCCAGAAAGGTTGAAAGCACTCATAGAAAATTGAGCTATATCAGCATACGCCTCGCTCAATGAGTCTCTACCGAGAGAATTATCATACATGGCGTAGTACTGCTCTAAAAACTGTCGAGTAAAATCTCTACCCTCGACATTACATAAAAAGTTGCCTTGGCTCGTAGGTAATTTAGTCTGACTTTCTTCGATATCAAATGAAACCGGTGGTGGTAATTCAACTCCATCCTGTAAACATGAAACTAATAATTATTAACGTATTCTTGATCGTAAATGGCCAAAGTGAAACTTTTTCTTTACACAGAAAAAATTTCACGCAAACACGATATTTTTTTTCAAAAATTAAAAATACTCGTACGCGAACACCACGCACGTTAAAAAGATTCTTACCAATTGGAGCAGCGTTCTAAATATTTTACGAACTTCCCTGTGAACAAAAATACAATCGCGCAAATACGCATATTCGTAAATTACAATAAATCGTTAGTAAATTTATTATTTTTAATAAATATCCCATTCATTTTTTTCCATCACACTTTTCGACATAAATTCACATTCAACCCGAATAATGCATTTTTAATCCTTGAGTTTAAAAGAATTAATGTAATTACGATTGAGATGTCGATCATGATACAAGTTGGTCAATTCTATTTTTGACGTTTTTTTTTTTTTTTTTTTGAAATAATATTAATGTTTCGATTATTTAACTAAAAAATGAAATATATCAGTAATCGAAACACTTTTTCAGTCGATGTTTTTTTTTCAAGATTTTTTTTTGTGCCCCACAGAAAATACTACGAATTTATCAAATTTCAGCCTCGAAAAAATCAGCAATTTATGTATCATTTTGATTCACATTTTAATCTTCAAAATCGTAAATAAATATTTTTCATGATCAAATTTGAGAAAGTTTTCAAAAATATCAGCATATCATATGCCATAATAAAATGACAGTTATAATTCACCATTTTGAAAATATTCAACATCTATTTTCCCCCACCTGTTGTTATTTTCATGGAATAATTTGAAAAAAAAAACAGTTTTTTTTTTAGAAATTTTGAATCGTTTCATGTTTTAAAACTTCATTCACAAGCTATAAGATATTTATATTGCCAAACGTGCGAATAGACAGAAATAT
This sequence comes from Ferrisia virgata, assembly GCA_900060175.1. NCBI lineage: Eukaryota > Metazoa > Arthropoda > Insecta > Hemiptera > Pseudococcidae > Ferrisia > Ferrisia virgata. The sequence continues at coordinate 14,934 of FIZR01026312.1, forward strand.
TTACAGCATACTAGGAGTAATGAAAACGTAAATATTTCATCATATTTCTTAGTGTCGAAATAAGAAAGCTTCAGTTTAATCAAGAAGACGAATCTACCAAGAGAGAAACCCATTTTAAAAATCTCAGAGATTAAACAGACAATTACTTCCTCAAGTGAAAAGAGAAATTTTATAGATTATAAAATTATCAGGTGAATATTGTTATTTCCATGAAAGTCTCACCAAACACCACAGAATAGTGCGTGGAGTTAATCTTTGACTTTAGCGCACTAACACGCTTTAAGGTTTAACTACTTCCACTGTTTTATAATTTTTGTCGATTTTTAGTATGAACTGTAGTTTGCAATACAATCTTAAAAGTAGTTAGTTTGTTCCATCATTAGAATTATTGCCCTTGATCAAATTCTCATATCGAATTTTAAAATTCGCAAACTTTCTAAAAGCATGCATGTTCGCTGTTTTAACATACTTTTGTCAGTTCTGCGTTATGAAAAAATTTGCCTAGACTTGATCTAGAAATCGAAAATGTTTCAAAGTATTAAATGCAGAATTTCAAACTGTCTCGATGAAAATATGCCCATTTCGCATGCGTGCAATCAATGATCAAACGCTTTATTTTTTTCCAATCATTGACATTCAGATTTTCAATATACCATATTTCAAGGTCCCCTGTTTTAAATAAAATTTACTCGAAATACAAATCAATCATAAGTGACACGGAGCCAAAACTTCAAGTTTAGATACTTTTGTACCCATAACTGCAATAATGCTTAGATTTTAAAAAAAGGAAAATTGTACCAAGTTGTAATCAGCGCAATAGTCATACTTCAAAATAAATCAGTTCTGAGGCACTTTCAATTTTCAACAGTTTTTGGAAGAAAAATTACTACGACATCACTAATTAATTTACAAAAACATCATAATTTTTTTTGAATTTTTCTTCTGCATTAATTTTCATTTTTATACATTACAGATTCTTTAACGTTCATTTTTTCCGAAAAAAAAAAAAAAAAAATGTTGATGGTAAAGACTGTATTGATAGCGCACATGAGAAGTTCTTCTTATAGAAAAGACATGTGTCACTTGCCTAAATTTATAACTCAGAGCATCTGTAAAAGATATGATGCATATTCTATACATTTTTTGGAATTAATGTTCACTAAATTTGGTTCATTTTTTCGTTTCTCTATCATTATGATCAAAAACATGAACCAATTATAAAAAGAAAAATATATATGTATATAAGAATGTTCAAAAACAAAATTTGAACTGTGCGAAAAATTACATGTCTTACGAGGAGATTAACATTGAAATCAATGAAAAACTTATTTCAGTAACTGAAGTTTCGTATTTTGAATAGCATACTGCGTTTTAATATTTTATCGTTACTTCAGCATTTTTTTTTCTTTTTAAATACGTCGGAGATTAGCAACGGTAAAAGCAAGATAAATTGCAATTCCATCAAAATTATATGTTTACTACTCTCGCGCGTAGTGATATAATTATCTTTTAAATGAAGCTAAAAATCACTTATACGTCCTTCAAGATCAAAGTATCATTTTAAAATTCTCAAAACAAACTAAGCAATTCAGTTCATCAATGACGCCATCATTTTTTTCAAGAAAAAGAATTAGAATGAAATTTAATAGCTATTTGATCAGCTATTTCAGATTTTCAAGTCGACATTCAATTTTTTTTCTTTATCATTTCAAAATTTCATCAGATAAGAGAACAACTGAGAGGCCCAAGAATATTTCTAAATTATCAAGTATTCGACTCCCCTACCATATATTTTTTCCAATATTATGAAACCACCCCAATAAATAATACTTTGACAAAAGTATTTTTTCAAGTGTCGTGTATTTTGTAGCCAAATGTAAGCGTGGTGAACAATTTTGAATAGATATAACAGAGCACATTCATGATTGATCAACAATGAAGATGGTAAAAACATTATGTACTTGAGAACGTATCAGTATATCGACTTGACTAGTCAACATAACCGATACTTTGATCATTGTAAATGTAACTAAAATATTCTACAATTTCATTCAGTTGAATTATTTGTTTCAACTTCAGCTGCATCAAAATCTTACGCGAGTCAAGAGCCATGTTTCGCACGTACATATTTCTCAACTAGTATATGGTCATATAAGAATTGTGTCATTAGCAGATTCGCTGTTAATGAATCCCATTCAAACGCATTCTAGCGCACATTTGGCGCAGATGTTATGCACATGAAGCGTTCGTGTAAACTACTGATGTTATCAGTTAGATAAATGTTTTATCTTTGTAACACAATAAATAAGTTCATTTTAGAACAGAAGTCCTCGTGGAGAACATATTATTCACCGCTCACCAGATGGAGTGCGGTATTATAAATATAAGGGAATATTTTCAGACATCGGAAATCTTTTCGGGGTTCTTTGAATACTTAATTCCCCTGCCCCCTTGATCCATTTCCCTAATTCTTCGAGATTCTCTAGTTTACATTACAACATCATGTGTACAGTTGAATTTACCATTTTCATTCAGATCGAATGCGTTTTTTTTATGATTTGATATTCATCTTTTTCATTTTTTTTTTTTTTTTTTTGTCAATGAAGTTATCAAATTAAACAAATATTACATAAATATGAAAAAGTAATTGATCGAAATTGATAACTTTTCTCATAATACTTTTTTTAATAGTTGTTTGATAAAAACACGCACAGAATCGTTAAATAAGACGAGGGAAATTAAAACTTAAAATCGCCCTGACCAAACAAAAATCTGATCAGCCGTATATAACTTCTAAATTTCTTATAGTTCATCATTCATTACTAAAACCGTGTAGGAGGAGCGTCTGTTCGGTAAATTGTAATTTTTCATTCAACCTTAATGAAAACGGGAACAAAATTGAAGACTTTAAGAAACAAAAATGGAGTACAGTTGTTCTCTATGAATATTAGAAACCTGCTTAGGCCCACAAAAATATTAACGTTTTCTTCTAGACGTGACGTAATCCTAATCTACCATGATTCATATCGAAACGACTACCACACAGAGAATGCGTCATTTTGATGTTTATTTGATTTTTTGCAATGCGAATGATGTTTTTATTTTAATCGCAATCTATTTCGCATTAAACCTAACGAACAATATGAAGATTACGTTCGATGGACAAAAAACTAACCCGAATGGGAAATATGATTTTAGCTTGACTTCGAGAATAACAAAATTTTGACTGAAATGGTATTAACTTGACATTTCAAGTGAAGAAGCTTTCACCACGAAAAAAATATAATCTTTTATCCCAATGCTCAACGTTAGCGTTAGGCTTAATTCATAAGATCGACATCTCAAGCTCATAACAAGGATTAAAAAGCAAAGCAGGTAATGGTAAGCAAATCGAAGAAGAAAAACGCGACCAAACCAACGAGCAATAGTAAAAAACGATGTCAATGACGGCAACATTCTACACCATTGGTCACCGTTTTCTCACAGTACTACGAAAATAAAACCATTAAAATGCGTATTTCAATGGCACACATAAAAGAGAAGCCGGGTAAACAGCTCACGCCTTGATGAGCACCACAGCCGGTATCTTCCAATATCAAATTCCATTTTTATTCTTGCGCGTTACCTCACGTATGTTGTTTGGTCTTGGAATTTATCGCATAACGGATTACAGTCCAATACCAACGATTCCAATTTCAATCCTTCCAGACATTTCAATTCGTTGAGATCTCTTATCTGTAATACGCCATAAATGCGCAATGCAAAATTACGTATCAACAGTGTCCGTAAGAAAACAGTACATAGGCTTAATAAATTTTAACTTACTCGGTTTTTACTTAAATTCAACGATTTTAATTCATTAGCATGTTTCTTCAACATGGAAAAATGTTGCGCAGTGAAAATTTTGTTGTCTGATAAATTTAATGATCGTAAATTTGGGACGCTTTCAGCGATTATTTGAAACACCGCTAATATAATATTTTGTCGATTCAATGGTACAAATATATCTTGTTTCAGGAATTCTGGAAATATAAACATCTCATCAAGATTTCAGAATCAAATATTACACAACGTTAATAAATTACTCACCATCATTAGCGTAAAATCTAGATAAGTCTAAATGTTGTGCCGCAGCGTTATACTGAGAAGACATCACTTGTCTGATTTTCTCTTTTAGAGTAGGGTTCAAGTCAACAGACGGCATTTCTGGTTTCACTTTTATTTGCATCTACGAATCGATATATTTTTAAACTAGAACACAAACATGGTTTACAAAATGTTGAAAATTTACCTTCCAACCATCTCCCATTTGTAAACGAAAGTTGGCTGAATTTATTGAATTGGCTGTCTTTTGATTATCAACATAGAAGGTCATATCGTCATCTTCCAATTTCACCTACCAATTACGTAACAATGTAGAGCTCAATAAACGGAAAATAACTTTACTGTATAATACTTACTCCTATTGGTATGAAAGGAACCGGTTGAATGTAATTTTGTAATTTTTTCATAACTTCTTGTCGATTATATTTTTTGCCATGACAAAGCTGTAGAATAAATTTCATTTCATAGAATAAGTCCATAAAGTAACGGCCGCTTATAAAATAACACGTTACTTACAGTTACTTTGAACCAATCCGACGGACCTTCTTGAACTCCTCTTCCCTTGAATGCACCGCCACCTCTTCCAGCACCGCCACCACCTCTATTTCCGCTTGGACCTTGTCTTCCTTTTAAAGGATTACTGTAATATCCAAAAAAAAAGTTACTAATTTTTCAACGGCTAATGAATAATTTTTCAAGATTACGATTACTCACAATCTGATATTGGAGCGTTTTCTGACATTTATGGTCATATCTACATCGCCTCCGTCTTCGATGTACTTGCGTAATTTATTATCGTATCCCTGTTGACGAGATGTATTTTTAAAAGACACACGCCTGGTGTGAAAACTACTGGAACCTCGATCATCGTGTTCTAAAATTAATTTAACAGATTATTTGCAAACAAGTTGGTATCAACCTACTGATCTACAAATTTAAATGTTGCACTACACAACCATGAATGCAACAAATACAACACAAAACATTACAGAAGGAAGTACAAATCACAACCAAATAATCAATTTAATCGCTTAAATTCGTCATTCGTCATTTGAAAGAAGTACATATATTATGAATTTCAGCTTATAGATAAAAATATTCTCATTTTACTTACGATAATAATTACTATCTCCTCTTGATTTTCTATTAAAGGATGACATGTTGACAAGAACTCCGGTTATTGAAACTGAATTACAACCACACCAACTTTTATTCAATGTTTACAAGATTACAACAATTGTCTTCTTTTATCTTCTAAGCCATTTCAAGTTCTATGTTTTAAAAAATAATATAATACAATGAATTTCACCACCTTACCAAGACGAACTTATACACATACACGTTCACATTGTGGGATAAATATATAACGCGAGTCGCACTTGTATGTTTATCGTGTGTATATACTCTGTACTGGATAGTGCCCAAACCACGTAGGTAGGTAGGTACCTACTAGCGAACGTGCTATGACGTGTCTATGTGAAATCAGTTTTTTTTTTTTTTTTTTTTAAGATATCAGTCACACTTCATGTGTTTCTCAATCCACTTTTTCGATTTTAAAAAATTTTGTACACACGTTACTTTTATTGTTCCTATAATATAAACTATAAGGTTCGTTCAAGCGCTTGCGTATTTTCTAATTTTTTCTTTTCAAATTTTCTGAGATTAAGAAGTTAACTCTACACAAATCAGAATAAGCGAAGCGCAGCTGTAAACTCGTAAAAAACAATTCATGTTAAAATTTCCGAGTTTAACCATGATATCTATTCAATTAATTATTTGCTTCAAAATCTTTTCAAAGATCTTCATGTGTTCAATACTTATCCTTACGCAGAAAATCAAATTGCATTTATAACTAATAGAAGGATACCCTATTATGAACACTTTTCTACATCCGGAAAAAAAATTAGCAAATCCAAAGTTTTGCAAGACCTTGAAGCCTCGAATGAACTCATACTTTTATTCTTTTGTGAAATCCAGAAGTTCAAAAAATTGAATGAAGTCTGCTGTTTTTATTTCATAACCTCTGCCTGTACTACTACTATTATTCTACTACATTGAGGTCATCATGTTGGATCCAACTGAAAAATTGGCACAAAAAAAATTAAGACGATTATTCTACTTTCTTCAAATCAACAAAAAATCATTTCAAACAGAATATTGGTAAAAAAAAGTAAAAAACAAAATACAAACTTATTTCAAATAAACATTATTTTCAGATAATATCATGAAAAAATAACTTTACCAAATGCAAAAAAATGTAAACATAAATCAGTCAAGCATTCTTATAGTCAAAAAGGAACAAATTGACTTGATACCATAATCAAAAGTTCGACTGTAAACGTAATGAACTCTAATCATAAAAACTAGTGAACAAAGTTGTCTAAAAAAAAAGGTAAAAAAACAAAAAGATTCATTTCTACACAGGACTTTACTCTTATTTAATAAAAGCTGCGGGTGGAATTTGATTCGACTGGTGAAATTTGTTGAATGCGTACAAAGCATTATTAAAGTTCCAGTCCGTATCATTCAGGCACCTAAAAAAATTGCACAAGATGTATGTAAGACTGCTAAAAAAACTATAAAATTTTCATCATCAGAATCTTACTTTTCAGACCATGCTAAGTTCATTCCGGTTTGCAAAGATAATGCATTGATCATTTCACCTTTTTTCAATTCATCTTCTGGTGGACTTAGAGTTGATGTTTGGCTGGCATCAAATGTGCTTACAGGAGCTCTATTTAACCTATTCCTTTCTTCAATTGCTAAAATTCGTGTTTGTTTCGTCAAACTTGTAACCACCTCTGGTTTTACATTCAACTCCGATTGCTGCGAATTATTTGCGGGAGCAAAAATTGGGGACTTCAATGCAGTCTACAAACAAAAAACGTGGACAATAGATGGCGATCCAAGAATTATTTTAAAAAATTTCTACTTACGATTGCAATTTCTTTAGAAGCATCGGTCACAGTTAGCATATCGTTAATGATATTGAACCCAGATCCGGTAGATATCAAAGTGAATGTTCTACTAAAAGCCTTAATCGGTGCTGCATATTCCACCTCATGAAATATTCCGCAGACACATAATGATACCAACTGTGGCTGTAGTAAGGGTCAATTAATTTCAAAATCATTCGAAGTAGAATAGTTCAATTTTAACACATTAGATTATTCACCGTGAATATTAATAAATCGACTGTAAAATTAGTGAAATCATGTTGCGTCTTGGGCAGCGTATTTAAAAATCTAACAATCTCTTCTTTTCCGACGTGTAAATGTTTGATTTTTTGTTCAAATTTACTAATTTTTTTCAAATTACGGCTATGGAATATATACTGCTGACAATTCAATCTAAAACAAAAAATACGATAAATATTAATCACGCGAAAAAATCTCATTTGAGTTTCAGTATTCAAAATGAAAGTCCTATACCCATTAACATTGAACGCGTTCATAGAAAATTGAGCTGAACTGGCGTAGGCTTCACTCAAAGCATTTCGAGTTTTTCTGTCGTCATATATAGCATAGAATTGTTCCAAAAACTGCTGAGTGAACTCTTTACCGTCGATATTACATAAGAAACTTCCATTACTTTTCGGTACTTCACTTGCACTTTCTTCGTCAAACGAAACCGGTGGCGGTAGTTCAAGTCCATCCTAAAAAATTCATACATTAATGTGCTCAGATCTATCAAATTGATGATGTAAGAATGAATTAATCTCACCAATAACATAACAATTTTGAATATTTTACGAACTTCTCTGTGAACAAAAATATCATATTCACATACCCATTTAAAATATTCCTATAATACCTATTCGTAAAGTTCTTTTAATAAACAATTTCATGCTAATTAGTTACCTTACGTAATTCGTCTGATCTACGAATTTACCACACAGAGGGTTACCATCCAACGCAAGAGTTTCTATCTTCATTCCTTGAAGGCATGATAAATCTCTCAAATTATTGATCTATAACAATACATATATATAGTCAGATAACAGAAAAAATTTAAAGATTACTACTTGAAAAACACTAGAACTTTGCAAATCATATACGCGACTCTTATCTTTTCAAGTTCAAGCCTTCAAAATATAACGCTGACACATTTTTTTAAAAGCGAAATTTACTTTATTGTGACTCAAATTCAAGGTTTTCAATTTGTTTCCAAATTTTTTCAATACAGACAAATATTCGGTTGAAATTATCTTGTTACTGGATAAATCTATCGATGCGACTTCCGGAACACTTTCTCCAATGATTTCGAGAACAGTTTGAAAAACGTTTTGACAATTCAGCGGAGCAAAAATACCGCTTGCTTGAAATCCTTCAACATTCACACGTTGTTTACAATGAATACAATTCACGTTTCAATGTAACAATACGTACCTTCCTTCGCGTAAAATCTGGACAAGTCTAAATGTTGCATTTTTGGGTCATAATGAGATGACATTACTTGTCTGATTTTCTCTTTTAAATCCGGATTTACATCAATGTAAGGCATGTGAGCGCTAACTTTGATCTGGATCTATAAATTTCAAATTCTATTACATCAATGTTTCGATTTTCGAAAAATCAAAATTTTTCAGATGCATACTCACCTTCCAGCCATCTCTCATAGTCAAGCGTAAATTTGCCGCACATATAGCGCACGCAGCTTTATAGTTATCGATGAAAAATGTTAAATCGTCTTCGTCTAATTTAACCTGAGACATAATCATTTTTCAAAATTTTCCATCTAAAAAATAACCGGAAATCGAAATACTCACTGCGATAGGTATAAAATTCACTGGATCGATATAATTCTGCAAAGCTTTAAGAATTTCCAGTCTACTATATTTTCTTCCGTTACATAACTGCAGTTTATAATGAAAAGTCACGCAGGTGTAGGATATCATACATAATTACAAAACCATACAATAACATAACTGAATTACTTACAGTAACCTTATACCATGAAAATGGGCTTTCTTGCAATACTCTTCCCCTAAAACTGAATGTACCATCTCCGCTTCTGAAATTTGAATCTCTGTGACCACCTCTCTTCGCTTGCATGGGGTTACTGAAATTTTTCATTGTTGTGCAAATGGAAATATATAAGGTGCGAGCCATTAAAGAAATTAATCTTTCATTACTATCGCATGGAAACGCGTTTTCTTTCAACTGGAGTATTGGTGTTTCCTCCGCCATGTTCAATACATTTAATTATTTTGTTGACCCATCCCATGGAATGGGATTGAGGTTTGAACGATACGCGTCTAGAGTAGAAATTACTTGAGCTTCGATCATCTTTATCTGAAATGAATTATATACAATAATTCTGCGGCGAACGAAACCCCCAAGTTGTACTTACTATAGTAATTGTAATCTTCTGAGTTTCTTTTGAATGGTGGCATTTTTCGATTAAAACTGAATGATATTACATGAACAATCAGCACACTATTCAGTAATCACTTAAACTAACTCCACATTCAACAAAATTATAGAAAAACAAGAACACAACTATGCGTGACTTTTTCCAATTTCTTTTCTCTAGCATTTTCATCTTCGTCGAACGTCGGGTCGTCGGGAGTAAGTCAGGATGGTCGCTAATCATGACTTTCTTCCGCTTTCCACCTTTCCATCCCATAAACTCGAGTCTGTCTTCGTTGGATTTTCCAAATTCATTGCAGCGATCGCAACATGCAAAGACTTGCAAGTTGCATCATTTTGAAAAAATAAAATAAAAAATGTAGTTCAAACATGAGTTTATTGGAGCGCTAATGGTTAGTTTATTAAGAGCAGGGTTTCGTTTTTTTTGTTTAAAACATGTTGAAAACTAGTTTTTAAAATCAATGTTTAAAACGCGTTAAAAACGCGTTTAAAACACGTTTTAAACAAAAAAAAACCAAAATTTTTTAATTTTT
>FIZR01026315.1:0-10173 GCA_900060175.1 Ferrisia virgata
TCACATATAAATATCGCAGGTAATGAAATAGCTGACTCTTCTGCCAAAATTGCATCACTGCACAGACCTGTCCAAAATATCCCTATCCCTGTTACCGACTTGAAACAGTTCATCAAAGCTCAAAACCAATCCACGTTTCAAGTATTCTGGCAACAAAGCCCCTCCTCAAACAAATTAAGAAACTTAAAAAATCATACGCTTCTGAGAAATAACTTCAATATCTGTAGAAAAGACGACGTAATCGTTATGCGAGTGCGTTCAGGTCATTCTCTTCTGACACATTCTTATCCCTTGAATAAAAACTCTCCTCCCTTATGTCCAACTTGCAAATGCCAAATCACCATAACTCATATACTCTTCGAATGTCCCAAGTATCGCCAAGAAACAATCCTACATCTTACATCAAACGATCCTGAAGAAGTCCTGGCTGATGATCGTCTAAAAATTCAAAATCTACTATCCTTTGTGACCCAAAGCTGGACTAAAACCCCTTCTTTAAATAACCAGTTTGTATGCCCACGAGCGTGTTTCTAATTACTTAATGTGTTTAATTTTTTGAAATAATGTCTAATCTTTTACACTCCATTTGATTGAAAATCCCTGCCATTTCTCGTATAAAAAAACTTCATGCATTTCTTTTCGCGCACAATTGCAAATTTATTTCGAACTTGCATGTTCTAAAAATAAAAATAATGATGTACTCTGTCGGTTGAATAATCATATTGACACTAGAAATTCGAAATTAACTCGCAACGGTTGTGCGATATTTCTATGTGAGGGAACCCAGCATTGGACTGTTCTGTTGGACGAAGACGGGAGGATGTTCATTCTGTCGCCAATTAATGAAAAATCAAAGATGGTTTAAAATATTCAAAAATTGGCCCTCTACCTCAATTAGAAGAGCAGAAATGAGGGGTTTTCCGGTTTTTGAACCTGAAAAAGGCTGCTCAACGCATATCTCCCGTCCTAATTGTGGTGGTAGTAATCCTAGATTGGGATGCGGGGGGGCGACGTATCAGCTCAATCACACTCCTTCACAGCCTCGAAAAAGTAGTTTTAGCCAAGTTTTTCTTCTTTTTTGAATTTGTTCCAAGCATATATCTCCTCCAAATTGAATTAGAAAGTTGAGATTCACTGTGTAGATTTGTCCAGTGGAGGGAGTGGGGGTTCGACTTTTGACTCCCAATGAACCCTCTCATAGCTCCAAAAAAGTTTTTTTTGCTAGATTTTTGATTCTTTTCATTTTTTTTTAACGCATCTCACATCCAAATTCATTTAGGCGATTGAAATTTGCTATGCAGATTTACTGGAGTTGTCGATGTGTTTTGGAAGGGGGGCGCCAATTCGCTTCAATATTCTATCTATATCCCAACCTCCTGATCGACAAGAAACATCGTAGAGCACTCGTTTTAGTTTTAATTCATTTTTTCATCTTTTCATTGGTAATCAGCTAAGTCCGGATTTGCAGGAAGAAAAAAGGCAAACCCGAAAATGATATCTACATGAGGTTTATTTACCAAATAATCTTTAGTTTGGTATCCTAAAAATTGTACTAAAATTTTCCACCCAATTTTCAGTTAATTTTCTGCATCTTTTATGATTTCCTATTGATTTTTTCAATAACTTTCATCAGTGTGTGTATTTTGAAAATGTATTTTTCACCCAAAGTTCAAGTGTCCATAATGTTAATTCCTGCTGTAAACACTGAAACACCAAGATGCTTCTCTGATGGTGATAGTGGAAGGGGTACAGAAAATTCTTTTAAATAGTTACTCACCCAACCCTCACTAGAGAGCGCTAATATTTGACATTGAAAATACTTTTTTTTTGCTTTCAAAATGGATTTCACATGCAGCACTTTTTTGAAATTTCTTTGCAATCTGATTGGTTGAGATCTTCATGATGTATGATGCTGATCAGCTTATGCGACATCAGATAGTTTACAGTTGTTGTTGTTGTTGTTATTTGTTGATAAAAATATTATCAACTTTCATTGGTCGAGGTCAGTTGAAGTCGTCCAATCAAAATTCAGAAAACATTTTCAGCGACAAATATCAGTGCTCTCTGGTGGAGTATATTATGTCAGTAACTATTCACCAAATTCCCTCGCGTCTATGTCTACCAGTAAGGCATCTTGGTGTTGCAGTGTATATGATTCAACCAAATCTCTCATGAAGCATGTCTTTCAGCTTGACAACTAAACACGAATGCAGATTTGTTTCGAGGTTTGCTACGTTCGTATTGTTCCGATTCGGCGTAGCGTTGCTCGTCACTTTACCGTCGGTAAATTGTTTTTGCTCGATTGTTTCATTCATTACGGTTGAACTTTCGCTCGCAACGAAGCGGATAATTTTTTCCATTTTATAAGCATCGGTATCCGCGACATTATTGTAATAATCTGGCTCCTCTCCGACTATTTTGAAACCATATTTTTTGTAAAATTTTAATGCCACTGTATTATGGGTTTGAGTATACCTGCAATCATTATTAAATGCGAATGACTCTTGTTCCTGAAACATTGTACTATCTGTACCTATGCCCACGATGCATTTCTAAGGGCAATTTTATTGAGAAGTGAACTAGTCAATCATTGTGTTCTACTTACAAACGAATGATTTCATATGTGCCTTTTTTTTCAGCGAAATTCAAAGCGTGTTCGAATAAATAACTTCCAACACCTTGACGTCTGTACTTGGGCGAGCAACCGATCGATCCAATGATGAAAACTTTTGTATCGAGCAAGTATGTATGACTATACAAGAACCCGATTACCTCTTTACCGTGGAAAGCTGAAAAGTATGTATAAGATATCGTCTTGAATTATTTTGAAACGTTTTTTAAAAATATGACTCCGGAGTACATTTAATAGGCACAATATAAAGGATAGACACGTTTGGAAAAATACTTCACCTACTTTTACTAGGTCACCATACATCATTTCTACAAAATGGTATAGATGATATTGCATGGGGAAAACTTTTGAGAAAAAATTTTGCACTTTGTCCATATTTTTCCAGGTAAAATCTCTCAATTCGATTTCTATTCTGTATCAACATAAACAATACTGTAAGTTGCAATATGTAAGATATTCATAATAGTACACAGTTGAAGTAAATCGTAGGTCAACTTGATTAATGTGAAATGCATGATTAATAACACCCAAGTTCCATGCAAATTGACAAATAATTGGTAAGGGGAAAAACCGCCTAATGTCCCACTCCTAACTTTATTGTAAGTAATGAAAACAAGCAAACTACACTTGAAGGAAAGCGTATGTTGGAAAACTTATGCTCATACTGAAAACGAAGTATGAATTAAAAAGTATTTCTTTACGTACTCCAATTTCTTCGTAAAACATTGACCAATCAGTACTTGATAACAAACCATCGATCCTAGAATTTTTTTGAACCAGAAAATTGGTTTCATATTTGGTATACTGGGTTGTTATGAAAACCAAAATGTTGAACCAAGCTACAAAGTTTTTATTGAAATGAGATTAATTTTATTACTTTCATTTCTGAGATTACAAAAAATATTGCGGAATACTTACGATTTATGTACATCGTAAATAACCAAATAATTCTTCGTTTTTTTTTATCGGATCAATTTATTATGTTATCGGATCAGTTAGTTTATAGATATCTATAACTAGCTATCTATCTAGTTACCTACCTACTTACTGTCATGAGTACTGTAGCAGATTGCATAACATTTTCAAAAAAAAAAAAATCACATTTGCATAGATCTATAGTACACATAGACGGTACCCATTCGAAGCCCCCACTTTTTCCCAAAAATGGCGCTGTACAGGCATCTAAAAATAGAACAATTGAGCAATTTCAAAATTTTGATCTGATCATCAATCTAAGTAGCGAACCTTGTAGCCAAAAATTGTTCATACAAATTTTACCATATGCACACTCTGCCTATCTCCGTTATTGAAGGGACAGTATTCGTTTGAATTTTATAAGCCCCCTTCAAATAATCAAGATTGGAAAATTTTGTATGCAACCAAAAATTTTTCAAAAGTTGCCTACTACAAAGTCCACTATTGAAAAGTACAATTTGGAAATTCTTTTTCTCAAAATTTTACCCTGTCCCAATTACACTTTATCCCTCCCCCCAGCCGATGTAAAATTCCGAGAACAAAAAAATCTCCAAATTGTATCTTGAAAAAAAAAATTCATGAAGTGGGAAACTGAAAAAAACCATCAAAATATATACATTTTTTGCTTGCAAAGTGTAAGATGAAAACTATTCAAATTGAGGATTATTTTTCATTTCGTCGAAGAGACCATTCGAATAACAAAGGAAGAAAGTTGCTAAAACGGTGACCAGAAAATGAGCGCAATCTCTTGAAAATGCAGAACAATGACCACAAGCGGGCCAGATTGATGCCATAACATAAATATAGAATATTAGTTGTATACGCCGAAACACCAAGATGTGTGGGAATTGGTAAACAGCGCTCCTAACGGAGAAAAATTTCCGTAATCCCATTACCGCTGTACCCATTGATTCTTATCTTGGTATTCTGGTGTTTATAATATTAACTCGGGATGCTGGTAATTTTTTGTGATCCCTCCTCTTCCCCCCCTCTTTTCCTTATTCGATAAAAAATACTGACGGTCTAAAATTTTATCCAGTGAGCGATTCCAAAATTTCAAACAAATGGACAATATAATTATTGGACTTGGTAGGAAAAATTTTTTCCTGCAAAATTTGCCATATAGAAATTTTGCCTGTTTTGATTATTGAAGAGGCACAGTTCGTTCGAATTTTAGTAGTTCCTTCAAAAAATTTAGATACGTAAAACTTCTTTGTAACAAAATTTGTTGCAAAAATGGCTGTGCCAGAACGGAATTATTAGGAGACAAAAATATGTTTATATACATAGAAATTTATACAACTTGGATACAAAAATTGAACTCAATGAATCTCCATATCAATTGATAGTACTGCGCCAGAAAAAGTATATTAAATTAATACAACTTGGATACAAAAGTATGAAAATTTTGAATCGATGACAAATGAATTTTCATGTGAATTGACAGGAAATTGATATAATTTGGATGCAAAAGTTCGAAAATTTTGACTTCCCTGAATTTCCATTAAAAGTATATTAAATTGATACAAATTGAATACAACTTGAATACAAAAGTTGAAAAATTTTTGATCTCTCCGAATTTCTATTTAAAGTATATTTCTTTAAATAACTTTCAACGTAATGTCCAAAAATCCTTCATAATCATCTTTCATTGTGAGTTTTTGATCAAAAACTTGAAATCAGAAAACAAAAATGTCACATCGAAAACATTTTGTTTTCACAAAATAATTCTCAGCCCTAAGACACATCTATATCAAAATTAGAAAAATTTAATTATAACAAAATGAAAATAAAAAATAAAATAAGTAATAAATTAAAAAATTGAAAAAGAAAAAAAAATTTTAAATAAAAGAAACTAGGGAGTAAAAAAAATTAAAAATTAAGGAATATAAAAAAATTATCTAATAAAAAAAATTGACACTCACCAGATTAAGCTTTGCATGCAAAACATTACATGAAAAACGTTTTGTTTTCACAAAATGACCCTTAGTCCTAAGACATATCAATGTCAAAATTAAAAAAATTGAAAAACTAAATAATGTAGAAAATTATAAATAAAAAGAATTGAAAATTGAAAAATAGGAAAAAATTATCAAATTAGAACAATTGAAGAATGAAAAAAAAATTGTAAATAATTAGTAAATAAGCTTTGCGCACAAAGAGTAAACGTCGAAAGAATGTAAGTTTTAGTACATTTTTTTTTTTTTATTTTCATGATGGATAAGTTAAAGGCGGGAGGGGAGGAGGGATTGTTCCTTCCTCCTTTCCTTTTCGTACATCATGAGAAAAACATGCTAGGTAATTGATTTTTCGGGTAACGAGACTGATAACATTTGTTACGAATCGTTGAAAGTTTGCAAATCTATGATTTTCTGAGAAAACGGCGCTACTCTTGCGTCCTAGAAAAATTGTACAAAATAGAATTTGCGCATTGCGCCTAAAAATTTTTGACATAATCAACGATTCGTGCATGTAATCGAGATTTTCCATATTTTCCAGCTATACGGTTTTTTAAAATCATTTTTCCTATAATATCTCGGGAACTGTAAGACTTTTATGATAAAATGTATGAAAGAAAAAAGGTTGTAAATTTTACGGAGAACTTTTTTTCTGTTTAAAGTTTTTTTCGTAAATCCCACAGTTTCCGAGTTACACATCTCTAAATGCGATCAAAACTTCAATATAATTGTCAACCCAAAATGGTCGCCATTTTGAAAGCACCTATAATATTCTGCAATTTATTTTAAAATATCAGAAAAAATAATGGGAAATTCTCAATACGCCAGACCTGAGTACGATGGTTTTCAATTCGAACAATAGTTATAGGTATTTTACGAAGTGCAATTCGCCCATTCGGGAAATTCGGCCGAACTACGGCTAACTGCGTCGCCTCGTTCTTCATCCTGTTTCCCTTCTCCCCTTTATCCGCATTCACATGTTGCTCTATTATGTTTTCGTTTATTAACTTTTTTTATTTTATCAATCAAAGTGGAACTTGACTCGTGTATGAAGTTTTAACACACAATTGACGCGTTATGTGTTTAATTTTAATTAATTTATACGAAGTTTGAATGAAATTCGTTCGAGTGTTGGTGTAGTGTTCGGTATCTTTTCGTTAAATATCATTTACCAAATGTGAATTCGTGTATTTTGAAAGTTCGTCTGCCACTTATCCCTGCGTACAATTGTATATTTAGACTGCATAGTTGAGAAATATGCCATTTCGGATTACGATTTCAAATTACTGGTAAGTAATTATTTGATCGACTTTTATACCTCGATAATGTTCCATTTTGCGATGATTTCTAATACACGGTGATATTTGTTTTTCAGCCAATGTCGGTCGCCGTTACAAATACGCATTATTTTCTAGTTTGTATGGTACTGTAAAGAATATCTGACAAAAATAAGCCAGCTAATTGAATAGTTATTTTATTAAAGACGAAATGTACGTACGACATGACAAGGCGCACCATACAAGAGCCTTCGAATCAGTTATTTTACAACACCGTGGGCAGTATTCGGTTAGTAAAGATCTGGCGGTAAAGATAAGCTGGCCTAACGATTTTTAGCTAAGCTACGATAACAACGGTAAATGCGTTCATTTTGAATGATACTTTTCTTTTAGACATGGCCGAGTACGAGATATTCGTTACGCTGGCAGTGCTGCAATGTCGTCTTCTACCAGCTCAGCTAGTAAAACTGGTACGTACTGTTCGATCAGCGGTCCAGGACCTCCGACATATTACGTCGATCAGCCAGCAACGAACACATTACGAAGTTACCACAACCCAGAACGTTATTCTGGATCATCGACAGCATCACGTACCGTACACCAAGTAATACCTTCCAAACATCATGGAACAGCCGCCGTCGTTTACGGTGGCGACGAACGTAGCTCTTCTTCGGCCAGTGCCACTCGTATCGTATACTATAATCGTCCCTCGACCATGGTAAGCATCAGTAATGTATCTTCGGCCGAAAGAAGACCTACGTCTGCGAATAGTAATTTATCCACCGAAGGCATCGTATACCCTTGCGGTGGACATTGTCGCACTTTCGAACGATGTTTTCATTATTTTTTACAAGTAAGCCAGAGAGTTTATGGTTGTGCAGCCAACGAACGTACAACGACCACCGTAATCTTATTAAAATAATTTTTCAGTTTTCTTTCGTTATCGGTATATTGGCTGGAATATCGTTAGTGCTGGCTGCGTACCGATTACATTACCAACGTCCAGCTGGAGATCAATTAGTACTGGTCTATATTGGCGTTTTAATAACGTTAGTATGTACGCTTCTGCTGTCCATTCAGTGCAGCGTCGAAAGAGAAGTAAAACGTAAGAAAAGAAAAAGAAGGATAGCCATTTTGTTGGCGAAAAATAACCGTAATCGGTTACAAGCGTCTTTGCGTACTGCCGAAACCGAACGAAATGCACCGGTGTACACCGAAATGACTGTCGTTGCTCCGGTAAATCATCAGCCAGCTCCACCCATGATGACAACTTACTGTCAAATGCCCCTTATTACCCAAGATTACCAATACAGTACTCAACATAATAGTATAAGGTAATTATTATCCTTATTTAGCTAGGTTTTTCACCTTCACGTATTGTTGATGATTTTATTTCGGTATCGCAGTAACGAAGATATGGATAGAAGTCAGAATGGAGTACCTTGGTGGAGAAAAGATACGATTAAAAATGAAAATGTCGTCTAATTATTGTTTTAATTTTATTCGCTGTCTAATCCACATCGTATGTTATAGATTTTACATGTCTACCGTACTACGAATGATTCCATTTTCCTACCTCAGGAAAATAACTCTCTTCACCGCTATTGCTTTCCCCCCTTTCAAGTGCCTTATTATTATGTCAGCGTACTTTGTAGTCGGTGCAACGCTGATTTTACCCTATTGGCTCAATATGTTCTACTTACAAGTGGACATTACCCTTATGTAATGTTTAACTAGCCATGATTTTAGTAGTGTTTTATTTCGTAGTATGTATTCTATTTTTTTCATCATCATCGTGTTATTATTAATTTTGTATTTATTTTCTTTCTTTCTTTCTTTCTTTCTTTCCTCTTATAACTTCGTAATCTCTGTTGTCATGTTTCGTATTAAATGTTGTTTTTTTTTGCTGTTTTATTTAATAATTTGTAGCCTAATTTTCCTCCATACCGTGTAATGAATGGAAGTCAAAATATTAAAGCCCAACATCTATCGACTTTCAAGAGGCTACCCAATAGTCCGTTTAACGCGTAAAATGCTGGCACCAATTCCCCCTTCACTGCACTAGTGAGTGCTGTACCTATATTATAAGAGCGATACGCTTCTTTTCGGAGTTTCTAAATTTTGTACTCAACAACCGATGAGTTGTACACAATTTTTGAAAAGAACCAATCTTGTGAAGAAATAAAAAATCCTACACGACGATTTTTTATGATTATTATTTTTTTAGATGAAAATTCGGCAAGATACGAATCTTGTTGCATGCAGCCTCTTTTCAACGTGTTTAATTTTTTCTCTATGAAATGGGAAGTTTTACACAATTTTTGAAAAGGACCGATATTTTAAACATTAAAAAATTCAATAATTTTCAGAAAATAAAAAAAATTTTAGGTGACAATTTCGTGAAATTCTCGAAATGTTCCTAAAATTTAAGAAGTATAACAAATTCATTAATAATTATGCGTATGCCTTTTACAATACATCTCAATGAAAACTGAAAAAAACGTTATTTATTTTAGCTTTTTTAAGAATTGAAAAAAAAAAAAAATTACAAACACGGAATTAACTGAATTAATAAAATGGTACAAATTTTTTTTCATTTTTGATTTCTTTTTGAAAGTAAAAATACGTTCGGGTAATTATCAAATGTAAAGATAAAAATTCGAAAAATTCATGAAAAACAATAGAAAACGAGCAAAAAATGTTTTTAAAATGATTTTCTTTGTAAATTGGAATAATGAATAAAAAAAATTATTCACATTATTTTGCCCTTTTTTCAGTAGTTCTTTTGATGAATTTTTCGAATTTTTTTATCATTATATTTAATTAGAAAATATTCGAATTTTTGCTTTCAAAAAAAAAAAAATTAAAAACGAAAAAAATTTGGTGAAATTTTTCTATTTATTATTCCAATTTACAAAGAAAATCATTTGAAAACATGTTTTTCTCATTTTTCAGTTCTTTTGATGAAATTTTTGAATTTTCATCGTTAACTACGTATTTGTATTTTTACTTTCAAAAAGAAAAAAAATTGGTTTGTTTTTGTTCATTACTGTTTTACCAATTCAGTCATGTTGGAGACTAAATTTTTACCACGTTCATTTGACATTAAGTCACAACTTTTTTTAACTGCCCCTTCCCCCTCCAACATTCGAAAATAAAACTATAATTGAAGCCCGTACCCAAAAAATCAGCCCGCTGCGTCAACATTAGGAGCTGAATTTTATCAGTTATGAATTTTACCCCTTTTTAGCCAACCTTTCTATGTCATATTATCAACGAAAACCAGGCTATTACAGTCCATCGACCAACGGTGGATGGGGGGAGAATATCA
>FIZR01026319.1:0-13572 GCA_900060175.1 Ferrisia virgata
TAGAAACTTAGATCGCACCTTTTGGATGTACTGTGCAAAGTTTCAAGTAAGCCATAATCGAAAAAAATTTCATTCAAAATGAGTATCCTCAGTGAAAATGGTCAAAATCCGAGATATGTTTTACAAGTACCAGCAGATAGGTTTGAAATTAAGAAAATAGGATAAATTTTCCAGCAGTTGTCGTGGTAAGAATGTGGTAGTATGGTATGAATGAACCCGTACGCTGGTTTTTACTAATTTTGACTGATATTTACTATGAGTAGTTTGAAAATTCCAAACCGGTTTGCCTACACTAGTAACCATCAAAAATGATCCGTCATGGTATGTATGTACTAGCACGATGTGAATGAATCTCTACTCTGATTTTCACCCATTTTTACTGATATTTAGTGTCGGTATAGAAATAATTTTCGTCAAATAGTCCAATTTCGAGTATTTTGGAAATTCCAAACCGGTCTGCCAAAACTTAGAACAATCTAAAATGATCTCTCATGGTATGCATTTACTGGTATGGTATGAGTGAACCCCTACCCCGATTTCTACCTATTTTGACTATTGTAGAGTATCGATATAAAAATAATTTTCGACAAATAGCTCTTTTATTGTATTTTTCGAATTCCAAACCGGTCTGCCGGTACTTGTAACCATCAAAAATGATCTGGCATAGTGTGCATGTTCGAGCATGATATAAATGAGTCCCTACCCCGACTTTCATCCATTTTGACTGATATTTAGTGACCATATAAAAATAATTTTAGAGAAACAGTCCATTTTAGGGTATTTCGGAAATTCCAAACCGGTCTACCGGTCCCTTACAACCGCTCCAAGTGGTTTGTCATCATGGATATATAATAATGAGGAATAAAAGAACCTATGGATAAAATTTTGCTCATTTTGGAATGAGCTATGTTTTTAGCATTCGGCGACACTTTAACCCAGTCTGCCGATGTCTTAGCAACCACTCGACGAGTTTGCCTTTTTGGATTTGAGTTTTGGGGTTACAGACGTATCTTACTATATCAGTCTTGATCAACTATTTTTCGGATTTTGCCCTTCGGTCGGCCGCCGCCGATAACGGTTGATGTAACCGCCGCAAAAGTGACAGACCGGCATCTTTGTGCTCCTGCGAACACCCTCTTTCCAAAAATTTTGAAATTTTGCGTTTTAAAATCAGCTAAAAAAATTTGCCCTAGCTTCCAGTCATATATATTATTAGTGCATATTTTTATCTGAACATTGGTATTGTTTTGAAGGGAAATTTACCCACGGTTCATCGAAAAAATCACACAAGAAATAATTTTCGTCATATCATCTACATCCTCCTACAATCTAATCTAGGCACAGATATAATTTCCTGCGAGATGAATAAATTGTTGTGTAGATGTTTGTAATTGAAACTATGATATAAACATCCTAATCCTATTAAAAAAAAATGATTATCTTGGTGTGCTTTTAGCCTCTTAGAAAACGAGGCTATCATGGTGTATCGACCCGGTTCTTTTTTTCTAACAGACTAAAATCATTTACTCGGTTCAATACCGATAAAAATTGCTCGAACCTGACCAGTAGGGTTAGAGTGACAGAAGACCCTAATCGTTCTCCTAACGACCATGAAAATGAAAAAATGTTGGAAAATGATTAAAACCACGTGTAACATATCGATTTCTATCAATTCGACACCGCTAAGATCGAATATCAATTTAATTCCTTAAATCGACTCTTTTCTACCCTTATTTTTAAATTTCTTTTTAATTCGGAGGTCAGTTTGGGCGCACAAATGAACCATGCCACACTCTGTTTCAATATTTTCTCATAATATTCCATTGTAATGGTGGCTAGGAAGGGAGCACTCAAGTAACTGGTTTAAAAAATTACCCAATATTCGATTCCAGAGATCTCAAATTAAAAACAATCGATATGTAAACTCATTTTTTCATCTTACTTGAATTTTGGGAATATTTAGGGGGTCTTATGGGAGCGTTTACAGAGGTTTAATCAAAAAAATAAGGCGATATTCAAACTCAGCGTCCTTAAATTAGTAATAATCCATATGTCGCTTAATTTTTTCTATTTTTTTGAATTTTGACCAATTTTAAGGACCATTGTTTACCCTTAGCGGTGTTGAGATTACATTTTGAAAATTGATTGATTGAAACAAACATAAAAAGATCTATTTGTAGTAATTTTTTCAAATTTTTAAATCGTACGTTTCAACCATTATATTCATTATGATAAATTGAAGTTTTATTTCGAAAGTTCAACTTTGAGCTTTCAAAATTTTAGCCACCAATATCGTATCAGTTATGGATTACCTACAAAGATGCACAAACAGATTTATCTTAAGTCTAACCATTCTCAAAATATGAGCCTTCAAAGTTCAGTTGTCCATTTAGCAAAAAATCACGATTATTTGAAAATTCAAGGGTCAGCTCCCCTCCCCCTCCCACCACAATCACCGAGCAATCGTCATCATCTCGACAACAATAATTATATCATAATCTTCATAAATTAATTCAACCTCTCACAATAATTCTTAAATACCCTCGGAAATCCTTCGATAAGAGTTTATTTTATAGTAGGGGGGGGGGGGACAAACTAGGCTAATCTATGAAATTGATAAAAATACGTCATGTATGTCGCTTTCTGCATACTTGAATGCGCTGATTCCGAATTTTGACCTATATTTGGGTTTAGAGTAATTTTCAGCCAATTAGACGATATGATTGATATGATGCATCACCCTCAATTGCAACGTTATAAATAATCGCAGTAGATTTGGAAGTCGTCTCTTTCTTCTGAAATCTTTCCACCAAGCTCGGATCACCTTTTAAATTACAAAAACCTATGAAAATACAGCAGTCGTAACTTTTTTACAGCTTATTGCGATTTGTAAACTTGGGCTTATTTTTATACGAGAGAAAAAAAACTCTCGCACGTGCCCTTCAATTTTATTCATTCATTTCAGCAAAATACGTTTACTATGCATTATCATAGCCAAGGATATAGCTCATCATTAATACGACGAAAATAAGAATTAATCATCGACGTAGGCTTATAAATTTGACATTTAACGCGTCGAAATGCGTAGTCGTATAATGCGTGATCTTTTTCGTTTTTCGTGCGGCGACTTTTGCACTGCGCTGTGCGAGTATGTCGCGTCGCAGTCGTTGTTTCTCTTGCACAATGAAACCGCTGCACGTGGCACAGTTTTACGCTGATGACGAAATTGTAGCGAATAGAAGAACGCATTTTATGAAAACAGTTGTTTGGCGGTTTGTTAAAGCTTTTTGCGAGCTTAATGTAATTTCAGTCCCTTTTCAAAGTTATTGATTTTTGTTGCGTTAGTATACTAATGGTGCTGGTGTTGTTGTATTCCGGAATGAGAAGGTGTTGCGACGCCGTACTCTCCGTTCGTCCCTTGCTGTGGGCACGAGAATGTACGATGCATTTGGTTCGGTTAATACACAATACACGTGCACATACACCATTTTACGTCGTAATCGTCCTTTTGCGAAGTGGATATTACGTTGTTGTTGGAAATACCCAAAGGCTCGACGCGACGGCGACTTGAAATTTTATTAGAAAAATTATGCAGATTACCATAGATTCCGAATAAATTAACGAAGATTGAAAAATTTTTCATCAAAATAGCCAAATACGTGCTTATGAATCGGTTTCGGTGGGAATGTTGTTATATAGCGACGTCAGCGTCATATGCTAATAAAAACACCGAATAAAAATTTTTACCAATTTTTTTTATACCTATACCTATATTTAAACATGAGAAGTTTTTCCGGCTTTTCCTTAAGTTCTAAGAAATGCTCGTTATTAAACTCATAATTGGTTAATTTTACGAGTATGACCTGGGTGCTGAAATTTGAAAACTCTCAAAAGCAATCGACTAGTTCGCAAAATGGCTTCGTTAATATTCGAATACTGATTTTTGTATAAAGAAGCCAGTGAGTGTTTCATTATGAATATAAAGTAATACAGTAAGTATACATAAAAGATGTAGAATGTTCACTTATTAACCACCCAAGCTGTCGAAATGGAATTCGCTTTTTTCGGGGAAACCCAAGGATCGATATATCGCATACATTTTCATCTAATTAATTTAAACAGCTTCCTTAAATTTTCTCTTCTCCCGTAGAAAAATATTTTCTCGATACTGTGTGGGAGTGTTTTGAAAATGGAAAATTGACAATTACACATGCATTGGTTGAATAATTAGAAAGAAGAAGTACGGCTGCTTATTCAAGCTCAACATTGAATCACTAATTTCTCCGATGTGGAAATTGAATGTAGACTGACATTTTTTTAATAACTTTACATTTTTCATTGGGGAACATTTTCGTATGATAACGAATTTTTATTCTAATGACCCTACAATTCAATGTACTGTCGTATCTTTGCCAATAAACCAAACTATACACTACAAGTCGTTTAAAACTGATGAAAAAATTAAAAATTACTCTTTGATGAATCTAGAAAAATCAATTTGACAGAGCAGCTCGATTGTGTGTACAAATGCTGATTCACTCTGCAAAATCAGCATAAAGAAATGTTCCACTTTGTTCAGCTGAGGTTATTTTTTCAATATTTCTTTTCTCAAAAGGTCCTAAAAATATTCTTATAACTGGCCATCAATTTTCTTCAATGTGATTGAATCTTACCCCTGTACACAAGAAGAGAGACAGAACGCTCGTAAATTTAAAATAAATTGAAAACTTGAATGGGGAAAGTTATTCAATTAAAGATCAAATGAAAATCTAATTATTTTAATTAAATATTAATATGGCAAAAAAATATGCATTGAATTTAAAATTCAATAATAAATAATATTTTATTAATAATTATTTCTTGATATGTGAATTGAAAGCGATTCTTTATTTCTAATCAGTGGTAAGGGTGGGGGATTGGTGGGGGGCAATGGAGCTAAAAAGCCGCCACCGCCAAAAGGCACATTTATGACCTATGCTAAATCAACATACCAAATTTCAATTTCCTAGCTCAATTCGGAGGGTAGATAGAAGCGGAACAGTCCTTTTTTAAGGTCAAAAAGAAAGGAAATCTTCATTTCTCCCCTCCTAATTGATCTAGGAGGCTGATTTTCAAGTATAATATATAACTTGGATTATCAATCGAATGGCTCAAAAAGGAATAATTTTTGCGATTATGGCCCCTCAGTACCCCCTTTTGTGAATTTGGGCATAACTTAATTTTGACTAGAGGTCATCCCCACTCCAGAAGATCAGATTCGTCGGTAATCGAAGCCTACTTCCCAAATTTGATCGATTTTGATCTGTATTGAGATGAGCAAATAATTTTACAGTGGGGTGGGGGGTAGGTATAGTAAAAGTTAATATCTAATATGACCAAAAATGATCGTAATGGTCTTCCAAGACCCCAAAACGAATTTTGCCCCCCTCCCTGCTCCTCCCACTCATCCACCGTAAGTCCGTAGACCACAATAGCTTGATTTTCATTGACAATATGACAGAAAATCGGGTTAAAAACATCTGTAAAAAAAACATGTGGTTGAAAAGTCAAGACTACCCCTATTGCAATTTGGACTTTAAAGCCCTTTGAATTCAAATGTTATTGGTTCGAAATTTTATACACTTATTTCACCCAAGGTGGTAAGTAATGAAACATAATATTTGCCAGACAAAGGCCTGGTTTTGGAAATAAAATGCTGTCAAATTGAAAAACCTTGAAATTTAAAAAATTTGTAAAAAATCAAATATTGGACTGATATGAAAATTTATGCACCCTTAAAATAATAGTCACCAATACAAATAAAAAAAATTATTTGGACCAATTTCGTACATTGCACCTGGAATGAGATAAGAATATCGGAAAAATTTTAAAATTTCGAGATGACAAAATTTCAAAAATCTTCAAAAAATCAAAAATTGGGTCAATACGAAAATTGAAGTGTTCCTAGAATAGCAGTCACCAAGGTGAACAAACCAACTTCCTAAGTTGCACTCGAAATCAGATATGAATTTTTTTCAAACAAGGTACCTAGATCTACCTAAAAAATTTTTCAGTTTTTCATTTTTCAAAAATTCATATCTCATTTCAGATGCAACTTACAAAGTGAATTTATATGACTTTTTTTGAACACCTTGGTGGCTACTATTTTTGAGATGGTTCAATTTTCGTACTAACCCAATTTCTGATTTTTTGAGAATTTTTGGGGTTTAAAAATTTTTCAGATATTCATACATCATTCTAGATGCCATGTATAATATTGATCCGTGTAACCTTTTTTGGCCACCATTATTTTTACAATGCACAAATTTTCCTATCAATATAAAATTTGATTTTTTACGAATTTTTGAAATTTCATGATTATAACCTTTGGCAGCACTGTAATTATTTCTGAAGACCTAAATAAAGGCAATTTTTAACATTCAATAATAAAACCATTATACCATCTTATATCGACAACACCTCCAGTTCCAATTTCCTAAAGGTTCGCAAACCTCAAATAAGGCTTTCCACATAAGCTCATTTCTAAATCCGACAACTTTTCTAAATTATTGAAAATTTTAAACACCAATTAGAATTCAACTTTCGTTCAGCATAGCTGGTTAAATCTTTTAAAAAAAGGGTGAAACTTGCCATGAGAATTGATTTATATCCCATTCGTGCGAGCTAATTACTTGTAATTAATACCTAGTACAGAAAAGAAATCCTTTCTAGTCCCTTCTCAATCCACATCAATACCATTGATTCATCGGATCATGTACAACAAAGCGAAGGAGTGTACGGCTGGAAAAACGCCAAAAAAAACAACAATAGACCAATACCCGTAACGTAACATTTGCTTAGAATTTCTCAACTCTTTCGTGTTCGTACGTGTCGCTAGGTCCGAGTGTAAACTCAGAGGGCGGTTTTTATTACGTTTCTGTGAACGTCGACTTTAAGGGTAAGATCACATTGCTTTCATGTTTTACTATTTCTCCTTTTTTTTTCCTTTCCTTTCCTTTCCTTTCGAGTATTTGAGCCACGAAACTTTCGTCAGTTGGCGTCGTTCTCGTAATCGTATAATCGTATCTTTTGTAGGACAAGCATATCCTTGAAAATGTTGAAAATGGGACAAAGTTTTATCGATACGTACTTCTATGCTTATTTTGTATTTTCTTTATTTCGTATATTGTAATTCTCGTGCGCCGATATTTGGTAATTTAATTGATGACCTATACTCGTATTTAAGTGATGACTTTTCTTTATTTAAACACAATAGGCAAAAGCTTATCGACCGTTTGTATACAATACACTAGGTATAATGAGAATTATTATTTACAAAAAGCAGATTTGCTTTCTATTGAAAACGCAGCACGAAACATAGGCGCCGATGAAATTATTCCACGAGCCACGAGTCAGAGAATTCATTGCGTGGAAATTATTACGAGGAAAATTAAGAAAATTAATGAACTATTTTTCAGCGTCATATTATCATCTCGTATCGTGTCGTCCGTCGATTTAGTAATTGAGGAAAATTTGTTATGAAAAAAATTCTAACGTCGAAAAACCCATTCCATTTTATTTTTTTCATCTCGCTCTAATAGTTTTATACACATTAATAAATTTCAATAACAAGAAAAAGGGCCAGAGTGCGAAAAAAAATTCCCTACATAAATTTTCTTGGTATATTAAACGAAAATATATCAATAAATAATACACCAAAGTTCTTTTCATTTTGGTACTGAGGAGACGGAACGTGTTCTACCAAAGAGGACACTCTTGAAATTTAAAAACCGAATGCAGTATAGCTATAAATTAAAGGGATTAAAGAGTACATTCGAAATAAGAGGAATCTGGCTACGGAGCCAAGGCTAAATAGTACGGCCACCCAGAAAGATGCTTTTGAATAATTTCCCAATTTATAATTTACTTTGTGAAAAATTAAGTGTAATATGACGTTAAAATTAAAGAATCGGTGGGTTTCCCGGAGCCACACTGTCCAGCACGAGCTCGATATTTCAAACTAAAAGAACGTAGATTCCAAAGCCAAAGTTCAAAATTTAAATTTAAAAACGAACAATTTTCAATTTTAGCAAGATTTCCCATGTCACATTGTTGATGAGAACCAGGCTGTTACGAACTATCGACCTATGGTGGATGAGGGAGGAGAAGTATCGACAAAGTCCGTTTTGGATCCCTAGAAGATCATCGAGACCATTTTTGGCCATATGAGTTACATATTTATTCCATTTATTACAACCCTCACCTTCGAATTTAAAAATCTTTCGCTCAGTTCGATACCGACCGAAATCGGTCAAATTTGGGAAGTACAATTTTGGATTGGCGAAGTATTTGATATTTTTGAGTGGAGATGACCTTGAATCAAAATTTAGTCTTCTCCCAATTTTACGAGAGGGAGAGGGGAGAAGGGTGCCGAAGGGCAAAAACCGCAAAAATTGTTCATTTATAAACCAATTGATAGAGAATCAAAAATTACACAACTTATTTGAAAATCAGCCGCCTAGGTCAGTCAAGAGGGGAGAAATGAAGGTTTTTTCCTTTTTTTGACCTTGAACAAAGGCTTTTCCACCCTCATCTCCTCTACAAATTAAGAAATGGGGGTTAAAATTCGGCATGTGCATTAGAATGGATCGAAAAAAAAAATAAATAATTAGGATTTTGATCGAACTGAAGGTGGTTGACTTTGAGTTGAAAACCCACCATACAAAATTTTGTTACCCTAGCTCAAAGTAGGGTGAAGTTATGGGTCCTCAAAATGAAATTTGGCACCCCCCCCCCCCTGAAGGGTGTAGAACTTCGGTCACAGAGCTGAAAAAGTGCGATTTGAGTTTCTGCGTCTTCCAGTATCATTCGTATCTCGATCCAATACCACTTCAATCACCTACCAAAGGGTTGAAAAATTACAGGTCGTAAAAATCAAAATAATATTATTTCATTTTTCAAAAAAAAAAATGCAATAAAAGAGCTTTTCACCACAATAATGGGTGTAAAAAATATTTTCAGCCTAGGAAAGAGAATTTCAATTGAAATTGTTCAGAAGTTTTCTGTTTCAGGGTAGCCAACTTCCAGATCGAAATTTTTGATTTTTACACCTATAAATCAATTTTTCAGATGGTTGCCCTGCAACCCGAAACTGTTGCTCAATCTCAATTGGAGTTCACTTTTCTAGGCTGAAAAAATTTTTTAGGCCCATTGAGATGAAAAGCACGTATATTTTTTTTTTTTGAAAAATTATATAATATTATATTGATTTTTACGATTTGCAACTTTCCAATTTCCTGGTAAATGGTTAAAAGTGGTATCGGATTGGGACACGAATGGTACAGGGAGACCCAGAAACTCAAATTGCACTTTTTTAGCTCTGTGACCGAGGTCCTACACCACTTAGGGGGTAAAAATGACCACACTTTCAGGACTTATTGCCCCACCCCCTCCGTTTGAACTAGGATCACAAAATTTCATATTGTGGGGTTTCAACTCAAAGTCAACCACCTACATGAGTTTGATCGAAATTCCAGGTGTGTTTTTTTTCGATCCACCACCTTAAATGTACGTTTTGGAAATTTCAACTTTTTAGCTCCATAGCACCACCCCACAACTCCAAAAATGTAGTAGTTTTTTGGTAGATTTTTTTCATCTTTCAACTTTGTGGCTCGTATACCTCACCTTAAAATTAAGCTATAGAGAGGCTGAAATTTGGTATGTAGATTCAGTAAGGATTCTACGTGTGCTTTACAGGAGATTCAACTTTTTAACCCCCATCGAACCCCTGCACAGCCTTGAAATAGTAGCTTTGGCTACGGTTTTCTTATTTTTTGATCTTGTTTCACATATATCTCCCTTCTAAATTTATCTAAAGGGTTGAAATTTGGTGTGTAAATTTAGTAGTAGTTTTAGATGTGCCTTTTGGCGGTTACATGCTCTTATTATTTATTTCAATATCAATTCCATAAGGTTCCAGAGCCTCTTAAAACCCAATTTTGAGATTCTAGAATAGAGCTACACAATATGCTGTACTATGGACTAGAGCTCGAGTACGATTCTTTCAAAAGGCTTTACCTGGCTTCGAGGAGTTTTCCAGACATTACTTCCAGGCTCTGGAAGTTAAGGCTGGAGCCCTTTGAAATGTCTTACTCGACTCTAGACGTGGAGCGGAGCCAAGCTCTTTGAAAAAATAAGGGAACATCGATACCTTATCGAGGATCTCAGCTCTTTTTTAGAGCATGACTCAGCAGTTGAAAGCCTCATAGTGTTTTGAAACAAATGAATACAGCTCAACATTTTGAATAAAAGGAGACTGACTTTTAAATCCAAAATTTAGTATAAACGGATCTGAATTATATATTCTAGAGAGAGTACAGCTCCAAAAATTAAATCCAGATTCAACTTTTTCTTTACAATTTTACGATGTCAAATCCAAGGACCCTGAAACGGAGTTAGGCAAAATGACCAAAGATGGGACATCATGAACAAAATATACAACTTCGACACCTAACCTAGAATCATAAAGTACGTCCAAACATTAATATAAATTGAAAAAATTACTCTTTCCTTGGCATTTCATTTATGTATCTACTTTTACATTACTAGATAAGCCTAAATATTCACAATATAAGATTATGCCTATTCGATCAGTCTGGCAGAGCTAAATCAATACACGTCAAATAATACCGTAACATGTTCAAAAGATCCCTAGAACCAAATAAATGATTTATTATGCTCGTAATGAGCGAGCTGTAATACCTTCGAGTTCGTATACGTTTGCCATTTATCAGTGAAATTTTCAACTCTTCGTGTTATTATACATACATATTTTTTTTTTTTCGCATTCTTTACCAACACGTTACCACCACCGAATAAAGATTTGTACGTTACATGTCATTTTCATTTACCTACTACACGTAATATACGTAGGTATAACCATGCGGCACGAGATGCGAACGTATGTGTGGTGAGTGTAATAACATAAAAAGAGCTTCGACTTTCTAAACATGCATCGTGTATAGTTTATCGACTCACCCAAACAACACATCGCGCAATTCGTATAGACCTACGTATATAATATAATTATATTTTTGGCATCTTGTCGAGTAATTTTCTCTCTCTCCGTTAGAATCCAACACGTGTAATTGTTTTGCTGCGACAAGATTATACTGCGTGGATGAGGTGCGATAAATGTGTGATTTTGCAAGTAATCAAGTCGCTGTGGTGATACGAGCAACCAGCGCCAGCGCCATTAAAAAATCTTGAATCGTAAAATATGTACATGAAATGCGTATAATTTACACGCTACACCTAGTACCTGCTTGATTTTCAATGTAGTTTTACATTTCGCCTCGTTTCGAAGAGTTTTTTTTTTTTTTTTTTTATTATTATAATTAATTCGTTTATAATATTTTTACGATATTAACTTATAGATTTCTAGGTTTATTACAAGTACAGCTCTCGTTTGATTACGATGCGCTTGATATATTTTCTTCATACTTGTTTTCATGAAAATGAAAATTACTACGACTGACATATGCTTAACATACGAACACGTGAGTGTATTGCAGACTCCTATACGGTGAACATGTGCTACTATGGGATAATTCCAATTCTGTGGCACGTACTTGTACAACAAAAATGTTATAGTACGATACGTAAAATGTCCATCTCATTACTACACTCAAGTTTTATGTTTTATAGAAAAAAAAAAAACTAGGAAGCTATATGCCTTTTGAGCTAATTTGAAATATGAGAAATTGTGATACTCTATGTCTGTGGTAAAAGGAGTCTAAAAAAGAGCCAGTGGAATCTCTTTCCTTCCAGCTTGTCCACAATAGTAGCTTGATGATCAATAGCTTTCAATTCTTTTTTTAATTTTTTCACATACACGCACACTGTTTACACTTCTCCCACGTCAAGAGGGTAAACTGGCTACCACTGAATGACTTACAAATCCAAAGATAGTCACTACGGTGGCCCAATTTTTTTTTTTGGAAATCTACAAACGGCGAGGTTAGAATAGTTGCAAAATGACGTAAAAGTACTGCGGTGAAAATTTTGATTCCCTAAATCAAATTTTTGCCTGACTCTTCATGTCATATTGTCGATGAAAACCAGGATATTACGATCTATCAACGTACGGTAGATGAGCAGGCGGGAACGGCGGGGGGGGGACAAAATTTGTTTTAGGGTTCTAGCAGACCATCACGATTATTTTTGGCCATATCAGATGCATATTTATTCATTTTTACCTTTCTCCTCGAAACTAAAAATTATTTGCTCAGCTAGATACTGATCAAAATCAATCAAATTTGGGGAGCAGGCTTGGATTGGCGGTGGGTTTTGATATTCTGGAGTGGGGGAGACCTCGGGTCGAAATAAAGTTATGCCCAAATTTGGGGGAGAGGATACTAAGAAGCTAAAATCGCAAAAATTGTTCCTTTTGACGCCAACCGACAGACAATCCAAAGTTGTATAACATATCCAAAAATCAGCCTTTTAGGTCAACTAGGAGGGGAGATATGAGAGATTTTCCTTTTTTTAACCCTAAAAAAGGATTGTTTCGTTCCGTCTCTACCTCACTTAAAAATTGAGCTACGAAGTTGAAATTTGGTATGTAGATTAACTAAAGGTGTCTTTTGGGAGTTTCAACTTTTCAGCCCCATTGCACTCCCTCTCACAGCCTCATCAAAGTGGTTTTTTGGTGATTTTTCTTATATTTTGAGCTTGTTCCGCGCATAACTCCCCCCACTCCATGTGCTAAGAAATTGAAATTTGGTATGTATATTTAGTAGAGGTCTTGAATGTGCCTTTTGGTGGTCTCGACTTTTCAGTCTCATTGAACCCCCCCTCCCATCACAGCCTCTGGTAATGTAATTTTTTGGTCGATTTTTCTTATTTTTTGAGTTTGTTGCTCGCATACCCTCCCCCTCCCATTGAGCTAGGAAGTTGAAATTTGGTATACAGATTTAATACAGATCCTAAATATGCCTTTTGGTGACATCGACTTTTTAGCCCCATTCCACTCCCCCCTCCCCCGTACCATCCTTACCACTAATTACTGATTAGATGCGATGCTTTTTTTTCAATTCAAGTTATTATAATATTTCACAAAAATCAGGCTCACGACGAAAACAACTCTTTAGACACCCCTGAAAAATTATCAATGGGAGATAAAATTGAGATATTTCGCTTAATCACCTAAAACTGATTTCCTACGTCTGTCCTAAAATGAGGGTTTTTCCGTGTTTTCTCTTTCCCATTTCTCATTGGTTCTGATATCGAATAGATAAGAACTATGAGAAAGGTATCGAGGATGTGTCTGATCGTAGCCACACCAAAAAGATATGTCATCGGATAATGTCGCGGACCATGTTAACTCCAGTGTATTTTTTTCCATTTTTTTTAATAAATAATTTTAGTTAATGTGTTTGTAATTGATCGCGATGAGGTGAGTACACCATAGATGGAGGGTAGGGTGAGTTGGGGGTAGGATGCTAGGGTACATTTTTGCTTCGCCCTATTGGGGCATTTTTTTTTGTTTTGAGATCCCTCAAATATTTGCGGCTACGTTTGGCTATTTGGTCT